>JAXCEF010000646.1:0-23710 GCA_037178605.1 Colletotrichum euphorbiae | reverse complement strand
GGGCCGGGGGGGGGGGGGGGGGGGGGGGGGGGTAAAAGTAAGCGTCGCAAATAATGCAAGTAAACGAAACCAGAAAAAAAAACCCCCAGAAAAAAAAAAAAAAAAAATCTCGTAACTTTCGTAACCCTACCACTACCACGGTCGTCGAGATGAGGCTCCCGTCGCCAACCAAGCAGCGGCGGGCACAAAGCCCGAGCCGGAATGTGTTTGATCCGAAGCTCGAGGCGGCGGATGGATGAACTGGACGCCACAGCACAGACAATGATCCTCTCGACATGAGACGAACATCATTCCTCGAAACAAGACAGAGTTTGTCTCATGTTCAGACCTTAAGACAACTACACACGACCCAACCCACTCTCGCTGTAAGTCACCTCGAACTTCAGGAGCCAACTTTGAACTGGACGTTCTCATTCTTTCAGCGGGAGGCGCAGAATTCAAAATTCACCAAACCTCATCCACATTGATATAAAAAATATGTACAAAAGAACTGAAAGTTTTCTGGGTTTTCCTTCGTCTTGTCAACTCGAACTTTGTATGTCATCGCAGGAATCGATAAAAAAAAATCGTACCCCGAGAACGATCCTCGCTACATTGAACGACGCGCCAAATGCAGAAAATGCTAGCCATCCCACCCCCTTGTGGAATTTGAGAAAACCCAAATGCTTGATAACCAACAAAACACCCGGACTCGCCTTGTGGTGCCCCTCAAGTCCGTTTCCGCCTCTTGATAGCTAGCAACCGGACAGAGAAAATGCAAAAGCGGTTTTAATCATGTGCATCCCCCCCTGATCTTCTTGTTGTAAGACATGTTTGTACACAGAAAAAAACTTTCGCTTTATTTTTCACGACCGCACCAGAAGAATCTGTATACAAGACAAAATGATAAGAAGGATAACAATGTGTGTTTGTTCATGAATCATAGATTCTGCTCATAAATATGTAAAAACTTGACATGCTTCGGGGGGGAATCTACATCAAACACTTTAGAAGAGCTTATTGGAGCGGCGGTAGGCGGGAGCGCCGGTGGGCTTAGCGCTACCGGAGCCGGGGGCGGTGCCGTTGGTGGGGTAGGGAGCAACGGTGACGGTGGTAGAGAGGGTGACGACTTCCTCCCCATCGGCGGGGCACTCATCATCGTCGTCGCCCTCGTCAGCATCCTCGGTGGTAGCAGGGGTCGGGGCAGAGGCGGTGGTAGCAGGGGTCTGGGCAGAGGCGGTCTTGCTGGGCTCAGAAGCCCCGTTGCCAGAGCCAGAGCCTGAACCGTTGCCAGAGCCGGCAGGGGCGGTAGGGGTGGAAGAGGCACCGCCAATGGTAACGTAGACGGTAGAGGCGGGGACGGTGACGGTGACAGCGGGGCAAGAGCACTCGCCGTCAGAGCCAGAGCCATTGCCTTTGTCGGAGCCAGAGCCGGGGGTACCAGATGCGCCAGGGAGCTTGATGGTGACGGTGCGGGTGGCAGTGGAGGTGGCAGTGGTGGTGGTAGTAGGCTCCTCAGAACTGATGGCGCCAGTGACGGAGCCGGCAGCGGGGACGGAGGCAGAGGGCTTGACGGCACCCTCGGAGACGGGCTTGGTGACCAGGACGGTGGACTGAACGGTGGTAGGGACGGCAGTGGTGATGACGGAGGCAGTGGAGCCCTTGCCGATGGTCATGGTGATGGTCTTGGTGCTGACAATGTCGGTGACGGTGGTCTCGACCTCGCCGTCGGCAGGGCAGTCATCGTCATCGTCGTCATCGCCAGAGCCGGGGGGGCTGGTGACAGTAGGGTCCTGAGCAGAGTTGGTCTGCGAGGGAACACCAGCACCGGGGACACCGCCGCCGGTGGTAAGAGGAACGCCAGGGGCGGTAGGGGTGGCGGAGACGACGGGAACAGTGCGAGTAGAGCCGGGGAGATTGCCGGTGGAGTGCTCAATGACGAGCGACTTGGAGATGCTCGAGGCCTCGCTGATAGGGCAGATGGTCTCGGTCAGGTAGACGACGTTGGTCACGACGTAGGTAGAGAGGTCAGAGGCGGAGAGGGTACCGCTGCGAGCAGGGCAGTTGGTGATGGTAGGAGCGCAAGAGGTGACGGTAGCAACCTCGGTGACCTCGACGGTGAGGGTGGTGAAGCCCGCAGGGGCGGAAGCGGTGGAGTTGTCGCGGCGCCAGTGGAAGTGGCGGGGCTGCTGGTAAGCGGTGGCGCTGGCGAGGGAGGCCATGAGGCCGACGGCGGCAACGGTAGACTTCATTTTGATGGTTTGGGTTGAGGATTTGGATTCTCGGGTGTTCTGATATCTCCACACAAGGTAGACGGGATTGTTCGGTTTCGATGGTTCGTGAAAGGGGCGAAAGATCAATTCCGCAAGGGTTCAAAGCTGGTGGCTGCAAGACTGAGTTGCGCAAAAAGAACGAATGAGATACTCAAGTGAGCATCAGTTGGTAGTGAAGGAATGAAATGCGTCCGAAGACTGGCAACGAAAGACTGTGGAGAGTAGAGGAAAGAGCAAAAAGTGCGGTAAAGGGGAGAAGGAAAGAAAGATATTAAGAAGGAGAGGAAGAGGCCAGAGACCTTTTAGCCCGTGGAGCATCTGGTGGATTTGGACATGGGGCCCGGGGGTTGGTGAGAAGGGGGGGGGGGCGCGGACGTGGACGGTGGAACTAGACTTGGGGATTGGGATCTCAATCCTCGGAGGAGGAGGAGGAGGAGGATTAGGAGGGGGGGGCCCTACTGGAGCCACCTTGGGCCCTTCATCTTAGTGACTGGTCACTGACAATGACAAGAGTCGATGGACTTTTATTGGAATTGCAGGTCCAGGGTCCGGCTGAGGCCACTTACACCCTCGGATGGACCGTTGGATGTGATGGTCGTGAGCGGGAGCCAGGCGCGCCGCACATCTCAACCCACCCGAGTGCATTAAGGGTGGAACCAACGGGGCCAAACGCTTGCTTGGCTCGCATGGAATGACATGGATCGAGAAAGCAGAGCAGGGTTGTAGACAGGCAGGCAGAAGGGACTCAGGGAGGAAGATGCCAGCAGGGTAGAGGCAATGGGCCTAGGCCGCACCAAGCAGAAGAGAGAAAAGAGGGCGAGATGGCACCAAGAAACGCGGACGAAGACGAGGACGAGGACGACAACCGTGGATGCAGTGGGAAAGGAACACCAGCCTTCCACGCCTCGAAGCAGGGGGGGTGTGGCAGCATCGCAGCTTACAATCTGCAAGGATTGATATTCAGGAACAGGCACGGCAGGCGAGTAAAACGGAGTCGGGAAGCGCCTGCGTAGGTGTGGTGCGGTGCGGTGCTTCAACTTGGGAAGGAAACCACAAGCTAATAACCCAACCCAGTCCCAAGAGACGGTGGCCACTGGCCGCAACGCAACGCACAGCCCATGGAACGAGAGATGAAGCCGCCTTCTCAACCCACAGACGGAGCCCTCTTCATTAAATCCAGGAGTGACCGGGCCCCACCTGCGCCGGTGATGACGGCACGCATTCGACGACGTGTGAGTCGTGGGCGGGAGTACGCGGATGCCGGATGGTGAATTTGTGAGCAGCGTTAAGGTTGTAAAAGGGGAGGGGACTCTACGGATATTATGAGATGAGATGAGATTACGCCTGAGTGAGAGTGAGAGTAAGAAAGAGAGAGAGAGAAAGAGAGAGAGAGAGAGAGTGTGTGTGTGTGTGTGTGTGTTTGGAGGAGAGTTGAAGTCGAACCCCCTTTACCGCACCGTTCGTTTCCTCCCAAATCCAGTAAGGTCATCTCGGCCGGCGCCAGCTGAGAGGCGCCCTGGTCAGACCTATGTTTGCACTTGTCCGCGCCTGCCTAATTTTCGGAGTTGCCAGTTGCCAGACCGGCCAATCCCAGTCGGGGCTAGCCCCCTGCTATCCGCTCCTCAAATGCACTGATGCAGGTACCGCCAAAAGGTGAGACACAAGCGTGGCCAATCATCCGATCCACCCGACCCACCCATGAGCCGAATCCCAGCTCCAGATCTCAGCGCCCCTGAGTTTCCACGGTGGGGAGAAAAAAAAAAACATAAAAGAAGTTAAGAAAAAAAAACCGATATTGGATGCCATCTCGGCAGCAGAGGACGACGGCAGCACGCATGCTCTCATTGATCCATCGACCTTCTTGCAGCTTCGCAAGTTCGCCGCAGTCCAAGACCCTGCAGCCTACCGGTGGATCCTCTGATAATCGCCGCGCGCGCGCGGGTGGAAGATGGATCCCAGTGCCCACGCCTCTTTCGTTCGAGTCTCACTCTCAACTCACGTCTCATTGTCAGCTCACCACTCTTTCGTACGTCTACGGTCTGGTTCGCAGCTCGCTCTCATTTCCGCTTTCGCATTGCAAAAACAAACACCGCAACAGGTTTGTTGTGGAGATGCCCCGTTGCCGTGTCCCGAGCCGGCCCCGCGAGCCCTATTCTAATTTCTACTGTATCCCAAGGTCCGATGATTCGGATGGCAACCGTGAGTCGTGACACAAACACAAACATGTGCGCGCGCTCGTATGCAGGCTCCAGGCTGCAGCCGAATCTGTGCGCATCTGCAAAGGATAGGTGAGTGAGCATCGTCCCGGCCTGAGAGCTGAGCCCGTATCGCCTCACCGACAGTGCCTGCGTGCAACGCGACGACGATGCATGTCTTGAAAGTACGAACACAGCTTCATCATGAAGACCTCACTTTTCGCCGTCCCCTAATGTGTAATCGCTTCCATTGCCATCTAATGTGTAATCGCTTCCATTGCCATCAGAACAGCCCCCACCCCCCCCTCATTACTGACTCTTTACCCCCTCTTAACCCCAAAGAAAGCCAACAATAACGGGTGGCGGCAACGTCTCACCCCGGCGCCCAAAAAGAAGAGCCAAAAAAAAAAGAGCCACAATTAACACCCAAATATGAGAGCTGCCGCTTAGCCGGACGACCATCTACTTGACGTCTGTCTCTCGTCGCATCGTAGCGCCCCCCCCCCCAAAAAAGCGTTATTTAGGCATGACCTTAACTTACTCTACCTTAGTCTGACCATTTTGACCCTGCGCATCAAGATGTCAAGTGAGATAACAGTGCGCGGTGCAGAAAAGTCTCAAGGAGGAGGGGGTTACAGAAATATCTGCGACGCAGCGGTAGCCAGTCGTTACTATGACGCCGTTGACGCCCCTATCTCCAATTCTCCATATGCGGTATCGCTCGATATGCCTCTCATGGTCTTTACAGACTGCAGTATTTCATATCGTATTAGTGCCCCTCATGAGTCAACCCCGTATTTCCTGCCTCAGCTGTGTTGATACAGTCCGGCGTAAGTGCGGAAGCCGGCATCGAGTCGTTATGGAAGTTGTGCATCGCGTCCTGTTCATCTATCTGTAGGTAATAGTCAGACAAAGCCTTTTTATACTAACAATCAACATGTTCATGTTCATGTTCATGTTGTGTTCGTCTTCCCCCTTCCCCCCTTTCTTCCCGGTAGCTAGGGGACCGGGAATTACAGTATTTCGGCTCTGTCACGATTCCCTTCAATCATCGGCATTATTAGGCGCTGCTAAGCACGGCAAGCAGGTCGGTACCTTGCTCTACCTGCTAGTCGGGAACCGCGTCGCAATGGCGCTGGCATCGACCAACAGGGAGCCTGCGCTCAGCCCCTCGGCCCCCTTTCACGCCCCTCGAGCCCCCTCTCTTCTCTCGGCTCTCCAGATGGATCGCAACGGAGGAAACCCGTCGAATCCTCTTTCTCTCATGTTGATAACTCGACCTTCAACAGTTACCGCGTAGTAGGGGCCTAAGCGATGAATGTGGCGCCGCTTCGGGGGAGAGAATGGGATGGACGCGGTGGTCCTGAAATGGTTCATCGGTGTAACGCTGTGCGCTGCGGGCACTTCTCGTTTATTCCCCTCTGCCGCTGCTACAGTACTGCGAATCATTCTGGCTGGATACAACGCCTAAACTTCCCGCCTGCCCACGAGAGACGCAGGCGGCAGAACTTAGAAGAGCCAAGACGTACGCCGTGGAGTCGAGAAATCTCCGTTCTCCATGATCGTCAGTGCTGATCGAGATGAAGGGCGGCCCGGGCTTTCTGACATGTTGTTGTTTTGACATTCTTCGTTTTCCCCGATTTGTTGCAGGGCTGAGTTGTCGGCTTTCGTCTCATGATGTGATGCCACGAAAGGGAAATTCAATTGACTTTTTTCCGTGTTCCCGACTTTCAAAGCTCACGTCTTCAGCTGGCCTGGGCTGAGTGAGAGAGAACACAAGAAAACGATTACGGAATACTTGTTAGACCACTACGAAACGTCCTCTTCCTAGCCTCTTGGTGCGCCTGACTGGCTGGCACTGACTGACTGGAAACCTGGGATGGCCCTGACTGAAGACAGCCAGCCAGTAGTTACGTGAGATGGAAACGGCGGGATGATCTGTTGGAAATTGGACATCATCTACCATGACGGTTGACCCCTCGGCGACGTGTGCAGGGGTTGTTGAATCAACCCCCCCCCCCCCCCCCCCCTCAGGGTTCGCCCCAGAAATGCTGTCGCAAACTGATTGTGTCGAGATTATGTCCACGATGAGGTGGTCTCCAGACTTCCAGACTTCCAGCGGGTCACCACCTTTTTCCGTCTGCCGTCTTTCTCACCCACTTGGTTAAGTAAATGAATGAGAGAGTCTTTTCCAGGTTCCCGGCAATTCCAATCACTCTCTCTGGAGTCTCTGGACCTGCCTGACCTGACCTGACCTCACCTAAAATCTGCAGATTTTTTTGCTGCCTTCTGCTCACGTCGGAGGAGGGTCGTGATTAATCTCGCAGATAATTCGCGCTGGAAATTGCCCCCCTGGACACACATGTCACCAATACTTTCCTTCACCTGAACACCCCGGACCGCCCTGGTGAAAGGATTCGTTCGCTTCCCTTTCGTGTCGGGCGCATCGATTGATCGGTTTAATTGACAGATGAGTCGTCACGTCTGAGCCCTTCGCCGCCCCGCCGCTGATACCGGAACACGGCCTAGCCACTGCTTGTCTCCCTTCGCTGGCCTAGACGCGTCGCTATCGTAACTTCATCTGCGGAGGGGAGGGGACTTGAAATGAAGCCCGCTTACAAGGCGCAATTGCCCGAGATAATTGCGATTATCTGCTCGATTCCCCCCCCCCCCCAGCTATCGTATTGCGTCCGGCCGATAGTCGGACTTGCCCCGCCGTTGTCGTCGTCGTCGCCGCCGCCGCGGATCCTGTCTTGCACCCTCGTCTTATTTGCACACAATCGGTCGCTTACCCGAACGAACCCCGTCGCCAAGTTTTACGAGTATTCATAGACACCCGACCGCGGCACCCCAAGTTCGCTGCAGCCTTAAAATCGACTGAAGTTCGAGCTGAAGGAGGGAGGAGGTCTGGACCACGACACTTTACGTGAGAACTGGAGATTTTTAGTCAAACATCGCGTCCGCGATGCCGTGAAGTCTAGCAAGCGCCCGAAAGCCAAGTGGTACTGCGCCACAGGGTTCGCAATGCGTCCCTGTAGGGCAGACGGGTGGCTGCGTCTCGATGGGCTGAAGTCAGCCTCTTCTCTGCGTGGTCCACATGAGAGGCTCTGTTGCCGACCTCGGCGACTTGAACACTCATGTCGTCGGATCACTGTCCAGACAGAGTCGAAATCAAGAGTCGTGTCCAAACGACGCTGGATTCGCTTGCTGGCGACGAGGAAAAAGTTCATCTAGTGCTTCAGTATCATACCGTATGTGCCGATCTCCTCGTTCTGCCGACTGCACTTACATCATTGAGAAGTTTCAATGAATGCCAAGATCCTTTCGAACTTCTGTTTCGCAATGGAATTCAACAAGCTCTTAGCTTCAACAGAGAGAAGGAGCCGGCATGGCACGGGGTAAGCCGCCTTCCCCCCCCCCCCCACTTATGAGCTCTTCCCTCGAAGTTTCAGTCCGACAACGTTTCGCACCAACAACCAACTCCCGCTTTTGGCAAGACCTGTTGGATGTTTTAACGTCAACTCAACTACGAGGAAGGCTTGACGTCGACAAGCTTCATCTCCCCGTTCCAACCTCCCGTTCAACCCTTTCAGCTCGAAGGCCTTGGATATGCCTCTTCGTCAGCGTTCTTCAATGGTCCGAGACACCATTATCCATATTGGATCTGCATCCCAACTACAGCATTTTTACTGCAATGCTACAAACACCAGATATCGGGTTCCAATTCGCAAGTTCACAGGCTCAAGGTAGACAACAGAGATATTCGTCAGCACAACCCACGCTTTCTAAATTGTGTTGGTAACAAGGCTCTAACGAATATGCTCGAATGACTTCGCTTCAACGGCTGCGAATGCTCGAATCGAACGTTCATATCTGCAATTAAACAATCGAAAGACCGACATCGGCCAGAGGCTTTTGACGGCCATTGTCAACCGCCGTCTCCTTCGCAACCGCTCCTCAAGATTGTTCCAAAGTTACAACCTCCACTTCAACTACCCACCTCATGTTTCAGATGCGAGTACTGATGTTCAAACACAAGGAGCCGTTCCAACAACAGCGCGCCAGTTTGAAATGGGGCCGGAGAAGGCAGCTGGTCATGGGGTATCAGAGCAAGTGCTCTCTCTCTCTCTCTCGCAAGATGAAAGGGAAGGATGGCTCACGGGTGCTCCAACGTCTTTGACACGCGCTTTCACCAGCCGCAAAGCATTAGGGCTGGAGCAGGGTGCCCGCCTCTAAGGGTTGGCAACTGCCATGAGTGCTGACTCGCTGGGTTGCTGTCACCCCTGTTGACTGCCAACAGTGGAAAGTGAAGCCATCGAGAAGGAACTCTCAGGGGCTCTCGCTCTTTTCACCCACTAGGGCCAAGGTATGACATCGTCAAGCTGCCTTGCCACCTCACTACCTTGGCTGAAGAGTTTTCCCTCTGTCACCCCTTCTGCCTCCATCATCCCCCAGGCAAGATCTCGCCAAGCTTTCGACAACACTCTTTTGGCACCTTGGCCAGCACAGATGCTCCTTTCGCTCGCTCATCAACCCTATCCTTTGCATCATATCTCCTCCCTCTTGGGTCCCTGAGCAGCTTCTTGGATTGGTATTCGGTATTTTGCTACCCCTCCGATTATCGCCACCTATGTCACCCTCGTTTGGAGATCAAGATCAGAGCAAGGACGGTCAGAAATCAGCAAAGATGGGCAAATTTTGCTGTCTCCCCATTTTCCACAAGTCGGCCGACGAGAAGCTCGAAGATGCGGCAGTCAGCGAGTTGCCGAAGCCGAACCCCGCCGCAGTCCCAATGACTATTCAGATACCGCAGCCCGCGAAGTTAGCTGGCGGTAATTACGACTTCGACCACTGGATTACTAGGAACACCACCACCGGCTCCCTCGCCTCATCTCGTTCTCAGGCGCGTACCCCTGAGTCGTTTCTCGTTGATCCGATCGGCGTGGATTACGATTCTGACTCCGACGATGACTTTCGCGCCCCCAAGTCGAGCAGTGGCGCTGCTGGAGCAGTTCGCACCCTGGCTCGGAGACTATCCCAGGACGACAAGAAGCTCGACAGCAAAAAGCGCGCGTCTGCCAACCAGGTCAAGATGCATCCCGATGAAATCAGACAGCGCAGAAGAGAGGCCGAACAGACTGCCCATGCAGCGGCTTATCGTGCTGAAGTGAGACGCAACTCGATAGCAAGGCTTCAGGCTCAGGTGGATGTCAGTAAGAGCGAGAGTATCAGTCCTCAGCCTCCAAGTTCTTGCGCATCCACTCGTGGAAGTAACATAGTCCATGAGTTGGAAACGGTTATCGAGGACCCAGACGATCACAAAGACTGCTCTTACGGCGGTCCCCGAGGTAACGTCGAGTTTTCCGTCGCGTCTGCCAATTCTCTCAAGAATGTCGGCTATCCTCGCCCTCCCACTCGCCCCAAGAACGCAAAGCTGCCTGTCGCGACACTCAAGACTGATCCCACTGATCATGGCAACGACGATCGTCGACGCAGCAGCTGCCCTAAGCCAGAGACTAGCTCCAAAGTGTCAGCTGTCCTCCAGGAGCGACCATCGCTGCCTATCATGCCCCCTCCCCCCGTCATCGTCGCCAAGCGCGCTCCCGACGATCAGGATGATGCCTCTCTCCGAACTTGGGAACTTTCTCAGGGAAATCCTCAACGCGACAGTCAGAGCATTTTCACTGTCCAAGCCGAAGACGACGCCACTGGATCTGCACAGGACATTTGCGACACTCAGCACGGGACTGTCTCTGAGAGCCAGCATCAATCTGAGGAGTCCGGGAACAAGGGCGTCGCCCAAGACAATTTGCTGACTGAGAAAGTATCTGACGTTGCCACTGCTTCTGATCGATCACGCGCTTCAGATTCCTCGCAGTCTCAGAGCGGAAGTCCTCTGGGAGTTTGGTTGCTTGCTCAGAAGCTCGGCTCTCCAGATAACTCACTTACCGCAAGCAAAGTGCCAGCCCAAAGCGAGCTTGCGCCTTGTGAGATTGGATCAGATGTTGTGCAAAATCACCCTGGTCAAGACGAGATGGCCTCCAAAGCCTTGACTTCTGCTACCCTGGCCAGCTCAGGAACCTCTGGCCAACTGACTATCAAGGCTGCCTCTAGCTCTGAGGACCCCTCTATTGATCTTGAGAATGCCTTGGCAATGAACTTGGAGACGGAAGACGAGATGGATCGCATGATTCGCGAAGCGGAGGAGGAGGGCGCCCGGTGCCAGGAGCGCGCTGCCGATTCCTTTTCTCAGAACGTTATCGAGAAAGGCCAGCCACAGCTTGGCGCGTCGCAGGAGTCCCGCGAGGGTCATATCACGGGTCAAGACCACTATTCCGCTACCATTATCAAGGATGAAAGGGAGAAGTCTAGCTTGAACGTGGCCTCGCAGACGTCTCAGCATCCCTCGTCTTCGGTGTACTCGTCGACTCAGAATACATCTTCGCCCTCGACCTCGAAGGATGCAAGCAGCGACGAGAATGGTCAATACATCCTCGACAGCTTCAAAGGTCTCGAGTTGTCTCCATTCAGTGGTACGCTATCTTACGTGGTTTCTACTCTTCATCTCGCTAACCACGAAGCAGTGCCTGACATTCTCCGACCTGAGCACTCTGACGACAGCTACCGAACGGCCGTCAGCAAGCGCTCAACTTCGGACCCAGCCCTCCCTTCATTTGCTCCCCCATTCAAGGAGATTGCCCACGCCGATGATGATGCCCAGCTTGAAAAACAGAACGAAGGTCCTGCTGAGAAGCCCAACGGCCCTCGGTCCCATAGCCGCAAGTCTTCCTTCCTCCAGGTATTGCTTCACCGCACTGCATCTGGCTTTAAGGGTCATAGAAAGTCGAAGAGTCAGCCTGCTGCGAATCTCACTCCTTTAAGCAATTCATCCGAGTCTCTGGAAGTCCCAAAGCGCCCCGGTCATGCCAAGAAGCTGTCAAACTTCAGCATCAGATCTAACATGCAACCCTTCTCCACTAACAAGGACTTCGTTGCCCCTACGCTAAAGGAGAGCGCCACAATCCTCTGGCAGCGGGCCTTCGAGCTCGAGCAGCATCAGCGTGACATGTCGGCCCGCCTCAGCAAACCGCTTACCTCTGAACAGACTCTCTCAGCTCCCGGTGCGCCCTCTGTTGAACCCAATGCCACTACGGTAGACACTTCCTTGTCTCCGAAGCATACGGGTCTGCCTGCGTCGGCGACAATGGTTCTTGTTGCGGCCCCAGAGACAGAGACGGATGAAGCGGCGGCGGCTGGGACCGACTAGAGTTCGGGTCATCCAAAGCTGGCCACCCCTCCCGCGTCATGGGCGAAGTGGGCTTCGCATGATCGAGCTGAGCGTGCGGGTTCTGCCGGATTAGCAGATGATGTAAAGCCCAAGGACTTTGCTGCCGTCCCTGGTTCTAAGGAGAAGCAAGATTGGATCACTGACAAGGACTCGAGACAGCAAGACACGGAAACCAAGCAGGGCTCCCAGTCTATCTCCAACAAACTGGGCAAGGCAATGAAGAATAGCCTCAACAAGATGGTGCAGTCCAAGTCGAGAGGCAAGCAGCCCGCCCAGCTGGAGTACCCAGAGCTGGAGATTCTACCGACCAATGAGGGATACAAAGACCTCAAGGCTCTAGAGGAGAGCATCGCAACGATGAAGAGCAGCCAGCGCGCAAAGATGGCCACCAATCCGGCTCTCGCCATGGCCGAGTTGGAACATGAGTCGAAGAAGTCTCTCAGCACAATCCTGCCTGCCAAACTCCAGGAGGCCGAGCATGCCAGACACGATTCCGCCGATGACGCAGCCCCCAGCTCCCACAACGACAAGATCATCGCTGACGCCAGCAGTGGTGGCGTGTCTATTCGCCCTGTCACCCCGGCCAATCTCGTAACTCCCCAGACTGACGGCTCGGCTACCGGGACCACGGAGAATTGGGTCACTCCGGCCAGTCGCATGTCGAACAGCCCTGCTCTTGACTCGGAGGCGGACGACAATGTTTCCATTTGCAAGTCGAAGTCGATCACGAAGGCTTCAACCTAGGTTTTACAATCAACCAATTTGATTCCATGTATCCAGAGAACATCCCGCAGATTCACCTGGCCTGGTTCAAAAGTTGAGCTGCAAGACGAAGTTAATTGGTAAGCCTTCTCTTCTCTAATAAGGCTTTTGGTATACTTTCTAATCATATCGAGCAGGAACACGAACACATTGAAGCCGAAGTTTTTGGCATTCCTTTTCTGCTGTTTGGCACAGAGCAGCTCGCGTTCACAGTTTGGCAAACAATGATTATGCCCGCTCAGGGCCAACAATGTTATGAATAGACGAAGTGGTCTTGTGGCTTGGAGAACGTCTCGAAGAGAGACAGTCAGAGGGCATGGGGTCACATTTTTGTACGGTATAAGGGACGACGGACGGAATAATCCCCAAACGTATAGGTAGATAGGAAACGGTTCTCAGTGGTACCTCAGTCGGTGTGAGCCATCCTTGATGGGTGATTTAAGCTATGTAATGCTGCATTCACGACACCTCTGACCGCGTCGCTGCAACCTCTACCGCGCAAGGCCGGGTAGTTGCAAAAGTAAGAGTGTGAAGACTCACAACAGCCTCTATAGTCATAATTCGTCGACCTAGAATTCCTAGGATAATGCCAAAACCGTCGCCCCATCCGTCCTTCACAACTGTCCGCGATGGTGTGCGACGCCTCTAAGAGAACTCCCTACCGCAATGCCGACCGAAAACCTGTTTCCCGTTCATCGAGGCACATGGACGACTTACTCAACCGAATAAGACGTTCTCGTAGCTCTGCTGGTCCAGGTGCTTAAACAGGACACCTTGCAGCGCGGCTCTGCTCCGTCCGATCTGCGGCACGACGCCCTCGATCTGCTGGAGGTTGTTGCGCATGGTCTCCATATGGCTGCCGACCTGGCCCGCTAGCTTGCGCAGCTCTTCGTCCTCGAGGTCCTGTTCGAACAAGTCGGTGGTCAGTGTCGTGCGTCGACCCCCCGAAGGGGGGGGAGGGGAAGGGGGGATTCCAGAAAGGCGGCATGGCTTACCTTGAACAAAGTCCCGCCCACGTCCTCGTCCGGGACGAACTGAAAGTCGCCGTCGCGCCGTGGGCCGTTCTTCTGCCCGGGAACGAGAACGTGCGTCTTGCGGAGGTTGTCCTTGTAGTTCCTCGCCTCGGACCTGGCGTTGGCGCGCAACGTCTCGAGCGACTGGTAATCATCCTTCAAGGCCCTCTCCTCGGACTCCTTCTCGGCTTTGAGCAGGCGGACGGCGTGGAGCGCGGGGTCGAGCTGCTTCTCGAGGGCGGCGATGCGGTCCACGATGCGCTCGAAATCGAACTCCTCCAGCCGGCCGTTGTCTTCGTTCTGCCCCTTGCCGGCGCCGCCGCGAGACGGGCCGGCCGGGGGAAAGGGCATGCCGCGGGCGAATTTCTTGTTGAGGTGGTTGGTCACGCGGTGGATTGCCCTCGAGGCTGGCTCGAAGCGCTTGTTATTGTCCTGGAGGCGCTGGAGGACCGGACGTTCGGCGACGCGGAGGATGTTGGAGATGAGGGACAGGGAGGAGGGAGCCAGGGGGGTCCATTTCTCCTCGACCTTGGAGTGCCGAATGTGGCGGATGCGTGTGCTGATGTGGCGGTAATCCGGGATCGGGCGACGAGACGCCGGTTCGGAAGTATCTTGAGATTCCTGCTGTTCGTCGGGCGTCCGCCTGCGAGGTTTCTTTGGCTGTTGTTCTGTTGCGTCTGCTTCTGAGGGGCGCTTTCTGGATTTCTTGGGTTTGTTGGAGGTCTGCTCTTCTGGTCTTTGGGGAAGATCTGGTTTGCGTGGACGGCCTCTGCGGCGGCGTTGTGAGTCTGGCGAGGGCTCCTCTTGTCCCCTGGGTTCTTCGTTTTGTGAGGACCTCTTTCGCAGCCTCTTGTTTGGCTTTTCTGGGGTTGCCTCCTCCGCCTCCTCCTCGGCTGGGGACTGTTGTCTGGGCTCTCGTCTTCGAGAATTCTTTGTGGTTTCATGCGAAGTCTTTTGAAATTCATCCTGCGGCTGGAGCGAAGGATGGCCGCGCTTCTTCTTGGAGGGTGCTTCCCTCTCAGGGGAAGGCTGTTGCTGTGTGTCCGCCGCTGGGCGGCCGCGTTTTCGCTTGGGGGCTGTTTCGGCCACTTCCTCTTCTTCGGCCGCAGGCTCTTCAACCTCGGCGACCATTTCCCTTGGTTTTCTGCCTCGCTTCTTGGGTATTGAGTCCTCATGGGTGGCTTCCGGTTCTTCTGCCATGGCTTCCTTATTCAATGACGGGTGACCGCGTTTTCTCTTAGAAACTGCTTGCTCTTGTTCTGGCTCATCTTCAGTTTGGCCTTCAACTAGCTTTAGAGGACGTCCACGCTTCTTCTTCTTCTTTTCAGCATTACTGGCATCGGCCTCCTCGACTTGACTTTCGTCCACCTCCTTTGCTGTCTTCCGGCCGGCCTTGCTCGGTCTCAGTTGGTCCGCAGAAAGGGGATCCGGTTCCTGGGAATCCTCATTTTCTTCTTCGGCCGATCTTCTCCGTCCGCTGGGTCGTGCGGCTTCAGCAATCTCCTCCGTTACTCCCTCGCTGGCCTCCTCACGACGTGGTCTGCCCCGCTTCTTGGGCTTGTGTTCATCCGCGGGAGGAGATGGTTCGGATTCCGGCTCTTGCTCTATTTCTTTTTGTTTAGTCCGTCTTCCGCGCTTGGGCCCCGGTGTCTCTTCTGTATCGTCGTTGGCAAGCTCATTAGGCAAGTCGTCTGCGGCGCTGCGTGAGAGTAATGACGCGTCGTTTGCCTTGGACGCGTTAGGAGGACGACCGCGTTTTCTCGTTTGGTCTGCGGTTTTTGGCGGCTGCGAGAATGTTAGCAGGTTTTTTTTCCCCGTTGGTTTGTGAACTTCGGAACCAATACGTACCATATTAGAGGCATGGGCCTGAGTTTGCGCTGCGCAATCGTAGATGTTTGGAGATGTCCCAGTCGTTCTCAAGCTCTAGACGCGTTCCCCTCTATATCTCTCTGTACTACCTTAGGTACGTTCAGGGTCTGCAGCTCTCAGCCTCAGCAAAAGTGTGGCTGATGGAGCGGAAGTTGGCGGCTACCCCGGACCGTTGTCCCACTGCGCTTCCCGACAGTGACGCTGACCAGCACGTCGGTGGACACCAAGCTGCTTCAGGTTTAGCCCGTGTGGGGAGAGATACAAGTGAAGTGAGGTGAGGTCGTGGTGCACTGGTGCTCACTGCTCAGTGTTCTGCAGCTCCTGGACCAACAGGTTTCACAGGTGTTCCCGCTGGCCCCCCCAAGCGCCCCCAGCTCCTGCCTACTTGGTCGTGATTTCCCACTCGGATCACCAAAACGACAAGGTTCAGGAGGTGCCAAAGGGTCCGGTCTCTGCTCTGCTCTGCCTACTGCGTAATTAGCTCTGTGCCCCTTCCACTTTTTTTTTCATCCCGTCTCTGTGTCCTCTTTAAACATCCAACCGGGTCCAGTTCCTCTGTTGTGACACCTTCCGTATTTCCCCCATTCCCGTTTAAAGTCTCTCCTTGGCCTCTGGTGTACTCGGCGTCATCTCCCCGATCACCTTACCTAGTGCAAGCACTACCTTTCAGGTAGTTCGCGTCGTTTTCCCTTCACGCCAACTTCACACCTGTCGCTCGGACGCTTATCGCGACATCTTTGTCTCAAGAGCTCCAGTCAACCCAATCAACCAGCCAACCAACCAACCGCGCACATCTACAACCGCCAACATGCGTGTGTCTGCCACCACTCTCCTCGCCCTGCCACTCCTCGCGGCTGCGGCTGAGACGCCATTCCAGCAGTACAAGGCCCAGTTCCAGAACTTCCTGAGCTCATTCGGCGCGTCCGCGCCCGGCGCGACCAAGCAGGAAACCCCCGAAGCTGCTGCGCCCGAGGTCGCCGAGAAGAAGCTGTCTGTTCTGACTGTCGAGAGCTGGAAGGAGGTCCTCTACGAGCCTGTCAAGGCCGAGAGCACAACGCCCGAGGAGTGGTGGGTTCTTATTACCGGTCGCAACAAGACCTGCTTCGGTAAGTTTGGTCGTCGCATTCTTCAGCTATGGTAACCTTTTGTGGTTGCTAACTCTATTCTAGGTCACTGCGATAAGATCGAGACTGCCTTCAACGAGACTGTGACCAAGTTCGCCAAGCTCCCCGAATCACCACACATGGGTCTTCTGAACTGCGACGACGAGCCCGTTCTCTGCAACGCCTGGTCCGCCGGCACCGCCTCCATCTGGTCCATCAACATGCTCCCCCCTGGATCCAAGGTCGATATCTGGAGAAAGCGTCTCAACGTCACGACCACCACGTCCGACGACATCGTCGACCTGTGGAAGAAGGGCGACAAGGAGGACTGGATCCTGACTGAGAACATCTTCCACCCCTTCAACAGCTGGGTCGCTGAGAACAACCTCTCCATCCCCGTCGGCTACTTCTTCTGGGCCTTCAACTTGATTCCGAACTGGCTCTTCATGCTGCTCGTCTCTTTCGGTAGCCGCACCCTCATGAACCGCCGCATGAACAACACTCTGAACACGCGCGAAAACGCGGCTGCCGGTGGTGCTGCCCCCGCTCCCGCGAGGTAAGCTACTATGACCAATATTGGGGAGTGGTGTATGCGAGGTTGAAAGGCACGAAACATGATCGGGATATCCTGGGCATCCGGAGGGACATGATTCGGTCCCTTCTGGGCTACGTAGTGCCACATAGTAATCTTAGTTGGATCAGCTTTTCCCTTCACATGCATCTTGCACGGTCTTTAGACCCTCAATGACGTTTCCTCGAAGCTTCGAGTTAGAAAGACGGCCGTAGCGAAGGTCACTCATAGTGCCAACCGTCTGCTTCACACATTTGAGAAGGGTAGCCTCTTGAGCCTCCAGCTCTTGAATCTCTGCCTCCAGATCCGTGATGGCGGCGTCCATTTCCGGGACAATGGAATCAAGCGTGTGCTTGGGATCTATCTCGGAGGGGCCGTAAATCTGGTTCCAGTTTTAGATGACCTGCAGGCGCATAATGATGAAGGGTACTTGCCGCTCGTTCAAGTTCTAGTTCTTGGTCGGGATCCTCCTTGGCCGCGTTGCTGCGGGCAACGGCGATTGCGCGTCGGATGTGCTTGCCTCTCTCATCTTCGAGCTCAATACTTTGCGCAACAGTATCAACGACGGCGCTTCTCTGACGCTGAAAGTCGCGGTACAACTGACGAACTAGAGGATTGGTCCGTTGCGCATTGGGAAATAGCTCTGTGAACTCCTCGCGAGTAATGACGGACGGCAGCTCGGCCGGGAAGACGAGGTAGTTCTGGAGGATCTCGGCCTCGGTGGGAGCCATGGTAGCTCAACGAAACATACAATGGATCGAATAGTGAATGCAGTCGATCAACAACGTCATTCGTAATGAGTGGTCGTTGTTTGTTTCTCATGGTGGCAGGGGTGTGTTTAGGTGAGGTGCCTTCCGTACGTGGCGCTTGCCGTGCAGGCCAGACGCGGTTGCTCGGGCGGGACGCGTTAATGAGCCTCGCGTTTCACTCCGTGGACAGAACCCACCGTCATCCACTGGGCTTTGCCATCTTCATCTCATCACCCCCAGGCTTGCGTCTACCAGATTCCATCAACACAACCGTCTGCCTTACAGAGCATAATTAACTTGCAAAGAAACAGGCAGTAAGATAACTTTTCCTTCATTGTGTGGGGTGGATTGACCAGATGCTAACTGAACAATAGATTCGTACCGTGCTAGCGACTCGCTGAGCACTGTCTTCCGGATCTGTCCAAAGGGCCGCCTGCAGCGCTAATTCGCACTGTGCCTGTGGTCGAGTTCTCCTGCAAACCTGCCCAGCAAGTCGCCATCTGACTGTGTCCTGGCATCCAGCGCACTGTCCGAGAATTTAACTTCGTCGCCCCCCTAGACCGAGTGATCATCTCACGACATCAAGCTCCCATCCAGACCAAGTCGTCAGCTTCTTATCTTGGGCCTTAGTGTCAGTTCGAGGCTTCTCAGACCATCCCAAACTCAGTCTCAACCATGGCGCCCGCACGCCAACAACCCTCGCAGCCGTTCGCAAAGGACGAGAAGGTTCTCTGCTTCCACGGCGAGATGCTGTACGAGGCCAAGATTCTCGATATCCAGCAGGCTGAGGGCGGCGAGGGATTTCAGTATCGCATCCACTACAAGGGTTGGAAGGCATCCTGGGACGACTGGGTTTCGATTGATCGGATTCGCAAGTTCACCGACGAGAACAAGGAGCTTGCCCAGCAGTTGCAGGCTCAGATGAAGGATCTCCGTCAGAAGAGCAGCGCCAAAGCCCCCAAGAAGGGCGCCCGCGCCAATGGCACCGATTCAGCCCGCGGGAGTGAGGAGCGGACTGCAGGACTTCCTGTCAGCGGCCGCGGCCCTCGACGGGCAAGGGACTATGATCTCGAACAGGTGAGTATTGAAACGTCATTCTCTTCTATGTCTTTCGTGTTTTTCCATGCATTTCTTGGGCCTTGGTTTCTCCCGGGTGCCCATTGTTCGTTGGCTGCGGTTTTGGACAGGTTGAGAGGTCTCGTGAAACGGTGCCTCAAAGGGTGAGGGCATGGGCGACAACAAGGGGTGAATAGCTTCATGTCAGGTGGGGGGCCCTTCGAGGCCATTGCGCAGAGCCGCAGGCGGACGGTGAATCATTGGTGGGCCATTGTATATGGCTCTTTCACTTTCGAGGTGGCTGGCCTTTTTTTCCATCTGAAGAAAAGTGGAAGGCAACCGACCTACCTCGACGCTCCTGCCTCATAATCACTTTTTCACCTCGAAATCTTGTTTTTTGCCAGCCTCCTCCTTGACACAACACCTTTTTCCCAAACATCGCTGGACGAAACTGTTCACTACAACGACTTATACATCTGCTGGCTTCGGATATTCCTTTATCAACAATCCTGAATTACACCAACTCTTGAATATACCTCCCAAATCTATCAGCAAAACAGGCATCATGGCGGCTTGGACTGGCAAGACGTGCGAGAACTTCGACGGAAGCTGGATGGGCGCCTCCATCAACCATGCTTGGGGAAACCCTGCGAGCGGAGTCTATCTCAATGACGACGAGATTTACCTGCGCGATCCATCTCCTGCTCCCCTGGGAGGTTTCGCCCAGCATTCGCAGGCTTATTCTTATGCTTCGGCTGGCCGACAGCAAACTCCTGTCTACCACTACCGCGACTACTCGCTCCCGCGCTCTCCTGAAAACCTCGAATTTGAGGCAGATGACAGTTTCTCTCTCGGGGAGGACGACGTCTATCTTGGATATGACGAAGAGGGGGACAGGAACGTCCATGCCTCTCTTTCCGGCGACTACTGCGACGACTGCGACTACTGCGATGACTTTTCTTGCCATCACGGCGACTACGACGACGGAGACATCGAGGCTTTAGAATACGATGACTTCTCATGCCGTCACTGCGACTACGACGACGAAAACGTCGAGGCTTTAGAATACGATGACTGCACAGACGTCGTGGGAGATGACGTGGAGAGACGGTTCGAAGACTTCCAACCACAATGGAACGAGATCAACTGGGAGGAGAGCGCGAGAGTCCGCCAGGACACTCCGATGTCCCCTACAAGCACGATGCGCAGATCGCCAAGCATCGCTAGCCATTGGAGCGACTCCAGCGACTCTACCAATTCCAGTGTCGAGTTCCTTTGGGAGTCAAAAAAGAACTCTGACGCCAGCACCCAAACCAACCTCTCATCTATTGGCTACTCTCCGAACCGTCAGAGATGCCTCAGTCCGGAGTATCTGCCCGGTCTAGCCGTTCGGAGAAGTGCGGTCGTGGAACAACGTGACGAGCGCATTGGTAGCGAGAGCAAGGACAACAAGCGAAAGAGAGGTGAGGACGACGACGACGAAGTCGTGTTTCTCTTCGAGTTCCAGCGCAGTGTGCGACCCAGGCATCACTGAGCCCAATCTTCGCAAAGGGCGCGCGGCTGGTTCCGCACTTTGGTTCGACGCTTTAGCAGGCACTACCACAGAATCGCACCTTCCTCACGGGACTACTTAAGCCACTCCCGCATCTATATCCCCCACACCGTTGCTTCGCCTCACAACAACCAACAGTACAACTACAATTTGACTTGCTGCGCTCTTTCTCTCCTGTATCTTCACCCCAACTGCTTCTCATCACAACATCTTCAAGAGCATTCACAATGTCCTCTCACACCACTACTCGGACTCGCAAACCACGCTTGGTCAGTGCGACACGCCGGCAAACACAGGACTGTAAGCCAGTTGCATGGAAGGAGCCACGCCTTGCTGCCGACCATCTCTGCTCGCCAGCTCCGCGCAGCAAGACCTATGTCACCAAGGATGGCAAGATCAACTTCGACGACCGTTATGCCGTCGCAAAAACCCGCAAGCCAAGAAGGGAACAACCTGTGCGCCGGAAGCGCAGCCCAGGCTCTCCGTCGATCAAGGCGCAAGCGAAATTAGATGTCGACACCTTTGCA
The DNA here is from genome assembly GCA_037178605.1 of Colletotrichum euphorbiae. Lineage (NCBI taxonomy): Eukaryota > Fungi > Ascomycota > Sordariomycetes > Glomerellales > Glomerellaceae > Colletotrichum > Colletotrichum euphorbiae. The sequence goes on along the minus strand of JAXCEF010000646.1, from coordinate 2,773 downwards.
GAACCAGATGAAGCTGTTAGCGTATGTTGGATTGGAGGCATCCGGGATAGATCACATTGTCGATCGCCAAGTGGCTTCGAGTCTTTCTTTTTTTTCTTCGTTCTGCATCGCGCATCCAGGCTAGAACCTGCTCAGAACACTGATCAATCAACAGGAGGACGGCTTCCATGCTCGCCCATCTATCAAGCTGCCCATCCCTGATCACATTAAGGCGATGCTGGTGGACGACTGGGAGAACATCACCAAGAACAACCAGCTTGTTCCCCTTCCTCACCCACATCCCGTCGATGAGATCTTGAACGACTATCTGGCCTATGAGCGTCCCAACAGAGAAGATGGTTCCGCCAACATGGATATCCTGGAGGAAGTCGTCGCTGGTCTGCGCGAGTACTTTGAGAAGTCTCTTAGCCGGATTCTGCTGTACCGGTAGGTTCATGAGAACACTTGATACGCTCGTGATCCTGAGCTAACATTGCGCAAGTTTCGAGCGCCCTCAATACCATGAGGTTAGGAAGGTTTGGGAGAAGGCTGGCGAGAACGACAAGCACAAGAGCGTCTGTGACACGTACGGTCCCGAGCATCTGTGTCGCTTGATGGGTATGTCTGCACAACCTTCTTACCGAAGTCCCCTCTAACAAGAAGCAGTTTCGCTGCCTGAGTTGGTTGCCCAGACCAACATGGATCAGCAATCCGTGTCTCGTCTGCGCGAGGAGCTCTCCAAGCTCACCGTCTGGCTCGGCAAGAACGCGAAGAACTACTTTGTCAACGAGTACGAGACTCCCTCTCAGGAGTACATCGACAAAGCTCGTGGTTTCTAGGAGGTTGATTGACGCGACCGTCTTCTCAGTCTTGCTCAACCGGAATGAAGGGTTGAGGATACATCTAATTACTTTCGCAGAGTGGCCGACTCAACGGATCTCTGCACATGGCGGAAAAACGGGTCATGGTTCTTTCTTAGCACGTCGAGCTTGGTTTTCTTTCGTGATTCCCCGCAGATAGTCTGGTAGTCGTCACCATTGCTGGTGACCCTAATCAATAGAACAGATCAACACAGACCGCAATACCAAGGCATTGAATGAACTTATGTTGTATTCCGCATAAAATTGCGCCGCTCTCACGGTTCGCATGTGTTGCACGTTCCGCCGTGTTTTTTGGTACAAAGATATTTCGTGTTGGCGGTACACGATTAGACTCTCCTCACGTCCCCAAATTCTTCATGACCTCTACGGCCCCGTCCACTGGAGCCGAAGGGTATCTTCTAGGCCATCATTCTCAGAACCCCTCAACTCGTAACTTTTCATGCCCTCTACCGGTATGTTTGATGCTCACCCCCGGGCGGGGGAGGCAGGGCAACCGAAGTTCCTCCTCACAGGGGTCTCAGTCTTTCACCGCGCAACAGCCTTTTCGACGTAGAACCCGGGTTCCGGCCTCCTCTCCTCCTTGAGCTCGTACTTTGACTTGACGCGGTCGACCTCCTCCACCTTGACCAGCTCCTTGACCTTCATGATCATACCGGCGAACTGGGGGCTGACGGGGTGGAAGACGGTCTGCGAGCGCTTGTGCAGGCCGAGGGCGTCGAGGACGCCGCGCGTGGCTTTTGGTAGGCCGATAGCCGAGCGGTGGAGGGTGATGCGGAAGAAGGACATGTCTGCTCGTGAGGAGGGAAGGCGGGGGGGGGGGTGTAGGTCGGATGGTTGATGGTTTTGCGCCTGATCGCGTGGGGGTGTTTTCTGCAAGAGGAGATACGTTAGCTGAGTGATCGAGACTATGGTGGATGTTTTTGGTTTGCTTGGACGTACGGTTGACTGCCTGCCGGAGCAGTTGCGTTATTCTCGTTAGAGGGACCTTCTTGTCGTCGACATTCGGTGATCCAAAAATCATTGAGCTGCAATGAGGATTCATATGGTCTGTGTGTCCATCATGACGGAAGATGCCGGACCACAGCTCTGGCGCTGAGATACCTACCTAGGTAGGTACCTTGTGTAGTCGGGTATCCACCACATTGGCTCACTCAGAGAGGGAATGGAAAAAATGCAGTGAAATTGCCGTCAGCAATCCAGACCAATGCGGTGGTTGGTAACCACGCAGTAAAGAAGATCCTTGGTTTTGCCTCCTTATTAGTGTAGGAATGAATTACAGTGACGCTTGGCTGCCTTGGAATCAGGATATAACAAAAACTGCCTACGTACCAAGCTTCACTTCTTCAACCGTAGATGGATCCCATTCCCCTTCCACGGCACTGATTGCCTGCCTGATGATGATAGAACAGGCAGTTAAGAAAGCAACAAGATGATCGATTGACAGAAGAAGCAGGAGAGGAAGAAATCGTCAGCTCAAATCATCCGTATCTCATTAGCAGCGCGATGGACAGCGTCGCAAAGAGACGGCTATGCGCGTTAGACTGACCCGAGCATAATGAGCCGCGGCTCTCGCAGCGGGAGCCAATCCGCCCTCGACAACAGCCCCTTACTTTTAGCATCTTCACTTGTCCTATGTTGCAGGAGTGAGGAGTCCATACTCCCGCAATCGATGATCCACCAAGGAAGAAGATCACAACGCCATTGACAAAATGGACACAAAAGCTCCGCATCTACGGCCTCTCTCCGGCAGCCCAAACGCGGCACCCAACACCACCACACCCGAGACATCAGACCCTCTCAATCCCCTCCCCTCTAACGTCCGCCGCCAAATCCTCACTCACGCCTTCGGATCCCGCATAATACACATCGAGCTCGTCCACTCCCGCCCGAGATCCCTCCCGGGCCGCCCCCCC
>JAXCEF010000645.1:0-23736 GCA_037178605.1 Colletotrichum euphorbiae | reverse complement strand
TAGAAAGCAAGAAGAAGAATTATATAGATATAGAAGGGTTAAGTAAAGATTAATATGATTTCTTTTATCTTTTGATATTATTTTATTCTATTTCAACTTTGAATTCACAGACCTACCTATACTCCTAAACCCAATATTTCCTAATATCTCTTGATTTCTTTTTTGAAAGTCTAAGATTCCGGGGATAATATCTCTATAACTTTAGGGATAAGGGCAAGAGATATTCGCTATTATTATTATTAGTCAGGTATTTAAGCCTAATAGAGAAAGTTCACTTATTAAGTCTGCAACTTAGGATATAGGTTACTAGTAGATATATAAAGTTATACTATACTAACCTACCTATAATAATTAAGCTGCAATAGCAGAAAGTTATATAAAAGTAATAAGAACAAAAGGACTTATAGAGGAAATTATAGTACTTTATATAATTAAGAGTTTTATTTATAGACCTATCCTTATATTATATTATTTAGTTACTATAGTATTACTTAGAAAAATCCCCCTCCCTCAAATACCCCCTTCTCTATTTCACTTCCCTTCTTCATATTATAACACGAAGCCCCAAGTGCTAGGCAATTTCCTAAATATCAAAATCCAAGGGCGGTTCAAGTATAAAAGGATAGCGAGAGGAAGTAAAACTAGCCCTAAGATAATGCTCTTAAGCTTGCTCAGGGTAAAGACTATTTTAAAGAACTAAAAGGTTGAACTTAGCTATAGCAGTAATAGCGGTATTAGCTAGGATTCAAGACTATAGAATCGCTACTATACTATTAAATTCACTACTCTTTCTCCTCTTCTTATTATAAATAACCCCATACTTATACCTCATATAAATACTTAGATTATTAAATAAATAACTCTCTTATATCTTATAGAAGAAATAGTTAGCATAAGGAGTACTAGGCATAGAAACACACTTAAAGTATAGTTTATAGATAAGAATACTAGTTATAGGATTCCTAGTAGTATAGGCTCGCTTTTTATAATAAATATAAAGCATACTATTATAATTACCCTAAGACTAAATAAACAAGCTATAAGTAGCTACTACCTATTAAAAGACTTTTACCTACTAGGAACTAGAGATAAAGGTAGTAGATATATAGCTAAAAACTTAATAATAAAAGCTTCTAGTACCCTTAGTAGCCTTAAATGTTCGCTTAAAATCCTGCTTGCTGAGATAAGCCTTCTAGAAAGCTAATCCCATAATGTTAGTAGATTTATTAGAGAAGACTTGCGATATAAACGCTACCTTAAAGTACTTATTACTAGGAAGGTTAAGCAAAAGCTAAGTGAGGTTTATAATTACCTAACAAGCTAAAACTATTAGTTAATAGGTAAGAGAGAGAGAAGGAGAGGAATTACCTAGAGCTAATTATTAGTATACTAAATAAAAAGGGGCATATTATTTCGCTTTATCTAAGGCATGGGAATATTAGAGCTAAGAACCTAGAGCTTAGTTTCTGCTAGGAGATAATGAGGGCGAGGCTAATTAGTTTTTGTAATACTAGAGATGAGGAAGTTATAGTTAGATATAGTAGAAGAAGTAATTTGCAGACCTAAGTAGGGTATTATGAAGATATTTAGCTAAAGTTAAGAAAGATAAGAGGTAGTAAATATAGGACGAGATAAGATATTGAGGAAGAAGAGGAGGAGGTTATTTATCTAGTTTTATAACTATTTATTGCTATGGTAGTAGCTGCTAAGCACTACCTAGAGACTATAATAATTTACTATTAAGGGTTTTTATTCTATATTTACTTCACTTCTATTAAATAGAGGTAAGAGAGGAGGAGTTAATTATTCCTTTTATTTAAACCTTGTCAACTTGCTTATATTAGGCATTTAGCCTATTTGCAGATAGTAGCCACACCTTCAACCCCTCTAGCCCTCTCTATCCTTTTCCTTTCTATTATATTTACTATACTATATTATAATATACTATAAGCTCTCCCCTTACTAAAACTACTTTACTTTTAACTATAGTCTTCTAAACCCCTTCCTTTAATTAATTTAATTATACCTTAGTATATTAGGTCTGCAAATTAGTTATTCCTGCCCCTCCTATAGTTCAGACACGGTATTTCGTAATAGGGAAGGTTTCTTTTTATAATAATAAGAGACTAGATACTAGTATTTAGCAGCTTTAGACCTCAAACCTTCCTTTGCTTGATATTAGATAGTTAACCTATCTTATGCTTACTATACCTAATAGAAGCTAATTTTAGACTTAAGTAGATATAACTAGAGATGTCCTAGGCGTTAGACCGGGCGGAGCTATGAGATATTAGCTACTAATAATTTATTTATAGTATACTTCTGCCTCCTAAAGAGTTAATTATTAGCTAGATATATCCTTTCGACCTTATAATAAGATGCATGCTTATTAAGCACTAGTCTAGCACTTTAAAAGCACTATGCGAGTAGGTGCTTCCTTCCTAAATGCAGTATATTGCAGCTAGAATATTCAACACTATTAGTGCTTTAGAGGATAAGGCTCTAATATAGCCTAACAATATCACTATAGTTATTCGCTATACTATTAGATAAGTTAAATGTAGTTAGCTATTTCAATATTATGTAATTAGAGGTAAAGAGAAAGATTTTAATAATAGAGACTTTTAAGATAGCGTGGAGGTAGAACTAAAGTTAGAAATAGCAGACATCCTTTTTATCCACCTAGCTACTACTACTAGGAGGGCAGTAATCTTTTTAGGTCTACTGATCAACTTATAAGACAGAAGAAGCTAGTTTTATAATAATTAGTACTTAAGGAGAGGAGTAGAAAATAAATTACAGTTAATAGTCTTTATTATAATAAGCCTTTTATAAGGTTAAGGAGCCAATACTTCAGAAGTCTTTATATAATAACTATACCTCATACTAGCTATATATATAGACCCTCCACTATAGATATCTAGATTTTATCTTCTTAACTAGGTTAGAATATTCTCGCAAATTAGGATTTTAATATTAATAAAAGGACTAATAATAGTAAGAAAGATTAATTTGATTAACTAGTTATTAGTAACTTTTACTAATAAAACGCTAACCCCTAGATACTAGATATTAATTAAAATAGATAGGCTTAACTAAGATATATCTTATAAACTCAAGGATAGCATCCTTAAAGAAAAGGGCCTGGGAATATAATTAAAGTAGGAGAAAAAGTATAATTACTGTTTTAAAGATCAAAATCCCCCTATACCCAATAATATAGATATTAACTGTCCTATTCCTAGCGAAGAAGATTTACAAACCTAATAACTAGATAGCGCTATAGAAATCAAAGAGAGGAGGCTATTAATAGAGTTTAACACTATTTAGAACACTAAGATAAGAGATATACTTAGGTAATTTTTTGAGGATAAATAAATAATAATAACTAATTAACTTAATATAACATATTAATATACCTAAGTTTATAAACCTATTAATATTACCTTACTTTATGCTCTTTCCTTATAATTAAGTTTACTATAACTACTATAATAATATAGCTAACTTTAAATATACTAGACTAGGACCTAACTCTATACTGAATAAAGATAACCCTCTTCCTATAGTGCCCTAATATATTAGAGGTAATAAAGAGTCTATAAATTATCCAGTAGCATAATAAAGCAAAAGGTTATAAATTACTATAATAGATTATACAAACTATTTATCTAATATCTATAATATATAAGGGACCTTAATCTTAGAGCGAAATATAGATAGTTATAATCTTATAGGGTTACTATAAATAGTAATTAGAGGCTTCCTGTTAGTCTCACAAAGACTGGATCCAGAAGGTAGGGGGGGATAAACGTAGTATTCAAAGTGGTGATGATGTCTAATGAAAGGAGGTATCTAGAAGGGTGGCCAGCGAAAGGAGGAACGATATAGTAGACTAACGAGGTGGGTCACGTGACTGAGGTCACGTGACTACCACGTCAGGTGACTGAGGTCACATAACTACCATAGTCGACGTTCCTGCCCGCTAGGCCACGGGCCCGACACTTGGGTCGGGTCCGGATAGGCGAATATCCCAACACTAGCAGTTTTTCTTTTATGCCAGGATTCGCCCATTACGCCCATCTAAATACACAAATTAAATAACTTGTTTTGAGGCCATTTTTAGCCTCAAATCGAATCAAAAAGATAGCCATATTTGGCTATACCCATATGCTCCAAATAGCGACGATTTGGCCCAAATAGCCACAAATCCCATTCCTCCAAAATAGCAGCAACTGCCCATTTATCACTCTGTTCCTTCTGTCATCCAGGTCACCCATCCCTCCATTCAAATCATCAGTTTGTTCCCATCAATCAGCCGGCGTAAGGCGCCATTCAGCGATGCCTTCATAAACGCATCAGCAGGGTTATCTTCGCCATTCACCCAGCGGATTTCAGCGAGCTCGCGACGTTCATACGACTGACGCAGGGCCATGATATCTATCATGAGTCGTTTTTCCTTCGTGGTGCTAAGCTTCACTAAATACTTATATAAAGAGTATAAGTCGGTATATATAATAGTGGGGATGGGGTTAGTAGTGCCTAGCTTAGTAGTAACCTAACGAAGGGTTAAAGCAATCGCAAAGGCCAAGTCAGCACCAGCAACCATAGCATAGATTTCAGAGGCTAATACGCTGCGGGTGACACGCTTGCATTTAGTTGAACTATAATAGATAATATTGCCACAAATCGTGAAAGTAATATCATTTATTGTTGTTTCATTAGCTAATATAACAATATAGCCCAACTATAAAGTAAGGTCCTTATTATTCACAAAAGAACTATCCACAAATATAAAGAGTTTCGCAGTAGGCAAGGAAAGTGCAATAAAGGTTAAGCTGCAATTGAGGTTATTACTAAGCTATTTGAGACGCTTGTTAAGGGTGGCGATATCCTCATTATTGGGGTCCTGGCGTTGGGCGGCTGTGGATAGGTTGAAGCAAGCCTCTAGCTAGCAAATTGAGGCGATATATGCCCCTCTAGTATACTACTTAATATACTTCTGCTTATTAAGGGTATTTACTAACTCAATCTTAGTACCTTAACCCTTCTGCTGAAGAATAATAGCTCCATTAGCGGTCAAGGAGATAGTTCTACTATTAAAGGTGATGGGGGTCTGAATAGTGAGATTTTCCTTAGGTTTAGCTATAAATTTAGCCTTCTGGAGCTCTTCTTCCTTAGCAGCAGAAAAGGCTGCTATACTAAAGCTAATTATATTATCCATCTACATCCCAAAAATCACAAAATAAGGGCTTAAATCGTTAGTAATAAGAAAGCAGGGGTCAAACGCAGAGGTAGTTATCTATAACTTCTATTAATAGTAGGTATCATAGGTAGCTCACTAGTAGGTACTAGCTTTAGCAATACTATATAGTAGTTTAATAACTTTTATAATAGTGCTAGGAGGGTATTAATTACAAATTTAATTAGGAAGATAGGCGTAGATATTGCAGTTAAGAGTTATTTATAACTAAATATATGCCTAGGTGATATCCCTAATCTAAATCAAATAATTAGGGCTAAGAGAGGGGGTAATAGCAAGAAGAAGGCGAATACTATAACGCTGAATTATTAGTAACTAGGTTAAAATCCCATACTTATCAGCATTATTAACGCTATAAATAATAAGGCGAGACTTCTTAAAGGGGGTTATGGTTTTATTCTTAATTTCATCAACTATATAGGACCTAAAAAGGCGCCCATATCGCTTAATTAGGTTAAAGACTTCAAAACAGAAGACTTCTCGCTTAAGAAGGGCATTGATCTCCTTTTCGCAGGACTTTTGGAAGGGGGGTCCATTAACAATAAGTTTGCCCAATTTGTAGAGGGCTAGCGAGAGCTCCCAATCAGCCTTCTCTTTAGTAGAGATAAATATCGTGGGGTTATTAACTTCTTGCTTAAATACGCCTAAAAACGCAAAATTTGCAGTAATTAGGCTTTTTCGGGGTCTTCCTCAATACTAGGGCAGAGGGGTGGGGTTAGTAGGAGGAGTAGCTATATTAGGGCCTTCGGGGTCTTCCTTAGGGTTGGGGTTAATATAAAAGGGTTTAATAGCAGTAGAGGGGAAATCTCAGGCACTATAGGGTAGTTAAACAGTAACTATTTCACCTAAAATAGCAACTAAATAATAGGGGCCTTACTAACTATTCTTCTCATAATATACCTAAATAAGTAATTATAGAGGCAGATAGATAACTTTATTAGTAATAGGGCTATTATAGGTAGCGAGAGCATCTGCAACCTTATGCTTAGCTTATTCTTTACATAATTTATCTATTACAGCATTAATAGCTTTGGTATGGGCTATGATATCTAGTAAAGGGGTTAGATTATAGCCAATACGTAAGTAGGCTCCAAAGACCAATAGCGTGGGGATGAGGCTATTTAGGCCTGTAGTATTATTAATAGCCTTAATAGCTATCTAAAGGGCAAGGTTAGGCTTAGCGTGGAGAAGTTCTTGCTAAATAATAGTATAGGCGTATTAAAGAGGGCTATAATATCGCTCTATTTTACTAATCCTATAGTAAGCTTTAATAGGTATGACCTTAACTATAATAGCTCAAAAGAGGGCTCAAAAAGAGCCTTTTGAGCGTAGCAAACAAACAAATCAAATAAATCCAATATGAGGCCGAAATAACTTATTTTACGCGGGCGGTTGGAGCTCACCGCGGTTTCAGAAGGCGCGTTTATAGCACCAAATTAGCATAGCTGCCGCGATATCGATGTGATTGCTGAAATAGCGGGCAAAATAGCTAAAAGAGCGGGCGGGTAGTAACGTCAAAAGTCATTCTTTGCGGGCTTGGGGCTTACCGCTTGTTGTTATATCTAGAGGGTTTGAAGTAGTCGATTTGGTAGCGAAAAAGAGGGTGAAGAAGAGGGTAAAAAAGAGGGTAAAGAAGGGAGGTTTTTGAGGTGGGTCGTAGAGGTGGTGAAGGTGGGAAGGTTGGCGAAGTAGTAGGTGGCGCCAAAAGAGGGCAAAAGAGGTCAAAATACGCTAAAAAAGGTCGAAATACACCAAATCGACGCGGTTGGTCGAAAAAGATCGTGTTCTTTTGGCGTTTTTGGCGTTTTAGCGGAGGAGTCGTTGGGAGGAGTTATTTATGGGAGGTTTTCAGTAGCTGCGAAGACAGCAGAGGGTGCGATTTTTTAATAGCAAAAGAAAGTAACTACCGAAAGAGGGCAAAAGAGGGTTCAAAAAGGGATAACTTTACTAGCGCAACGAGGTTATCGCGAGAGGTTAAAGGTGCTAAATAGCGTGCGGGATGGTCCGCAGCTATCGTCAAACGGTAGGGGATCTAAAACTTCACCCACAACGTTAATAATAACTTCAGAGAAGGCTTAAAACAGGAGCAGAGGCCAAACCGTTAGCGCCTGAGTTATTCTCCATTAGCACGGTATTTTGATAACAGGAGGCTGGGGGTCTATTCAGGCTAAATAACGCCTCTCCAGCGAGGGTCAAATAGCAGCGGAGGCCGAACCGTCAGCATCTATTTAAATCTCTAGCTCGGCGATATCTAGCTGAAAAAGATTTAGGTCAAATCGATTGATATATTATCTTTTCAGTTATTCGTTAACCTTGCTGATCTGCGGTTATTTTCGCAGTATTTAAGTAGTATAATAGTGAAGTTAACCACTAATTAGTATCAGTCTCACAAAGACTAGATCTAGAAGGTAGGGGGGGATAAACGTAGTATTCAAAGTAGTAATAATAATATCTGATGAAAGGAGGTATCTAGAAGGGTAGCTAGCAAAAGGAGGAATGATATAGTAGACTGATGAGGTGGGTCACGTAACTGAGGTTACGTGACTACTACGTCAGGTAACTGAGGTCACATGACTACTATGGTCGACGTTCCTGCCCGCTGGGCCACGGGCCCGATACTTGGGTCGGGTCCGGATGGGCGAATATCCTAATACTTCCCTTATACGCATTATATCCCTCCTCATAGCCTACCTTAGATACTAAGTAAAACCCCTAATAAGACTTTAGTAGAAGCTATAGACCCAGACCTAAAAAATAAAATCTATAATATAGTAGTAGTTATTTTATTCCTGAATTATAGTAATACGCATTAGGCATTAATTATAGTAGACTAGATATAGGGCTGCAGCTACTACTAGGATTTAATATAGGACTTATAAAGCAACTAGAGGTTTATAAATACTGTACATAACCTCACAAAGTAATATAAGGCATTAGGAGCCCCTAATTAGTTACTATAAATCCTATTAATAAGCTAGTATATTATTAACTCTATATAATAATAAGATAGCCTTATATATAGGCTTCAATATATTAAGTAGGCTTAGGTATTTATCTAAGAAGGCTTCCTATTGCCTTAACATAGTCAAATAGTCCAGAGGGATCCCATCGCTTTCTTAGAGTCTAATGTCCTATTAGTTAATTAATATATCTCTACTATTACTTTGGAATTTTGTGATATACTTATTAAAAGTGAGTTAGCACTAAGAGATATAAACATCTCCCAGGAAGACTTTAGAAAATCACTATTCTTCCCCTAACTTCATATTATATCTACCCCTATAAATAGTTAGCCTCCTATTAGTAGCAACAATCATATTATCTTCTCTCTAACTTAGAACCCTCCTTCTAGTTATTGCAATCCGTCTCTATTTATGCTTATACTAGTACCTATATCTATACTACTATAGTCACTAAATTCGCTATTATCTAAAATATTTAATAGTAAGCTTAACTATCTTAAATACTAAATTGTAGATTAATATTTATAGAGCCCCAACCCTAACCCAATACCTATAAAACCTTCGAGAAACTTATTAGTAAACCTACTAAGCTATCCTAATTACCTCAAAGCTTTAGATAAGTATAATTATAATTATGAGAAATATATATAGTAATAAGTAGGTTCATAGAAAGAGATTGAGTAAAATATACTAGAGGGAATATATTACTATAATCTTTTGCACCCGGCTTAATAGGGAGGATAGTTTTAATTTTAGTAGAGCTTAGAATAGAATAAGGCATATAAGGAGGAGCTAGAGAAGGAGAGATAGTTATTAAGGTATAAACTGAGGTAGAAAGCAAAAGCCATTAATAGCACCATTTTACAGCAAGATCGCCCACCACAAAGGAGACGATAAAACAAGTCTGCCAATAGGACTCTATATAATAGCCTTTCTTTTATTTCCTCAACTTTTAATTAGTTATCAAGACTCCCTATAGGGGTCCTTCAGCAAGTCTCAAGGAGACAATTAGGATAGGACAGGATAGCTTAGCTACTCAGTCAGTAGAGCCACAGGCCCACTACCTATAGGGTTCTAAAAGCAGAAGACTATAATACGGAGAGGGGAGGAGGAACTTCACGCTTTTCATGCTTTTTAATCCATAGTCTTTTGGCCTCAAGAGGCTCATACCTTAATAATCCTATATATAATTTCCGCGATATCTCTTTTATTTTAAGCCTAATTCTTCCCATTCTTTCTAATTAGATCTGCGAATCGCCACGCTCATCTTTTGAGCCTATTTTTACTATTCCTATCCTTTTGTAGATAGCATTATATTATTTGCTATCTTTGTAGTTTCCATCGGGCCTACACTCTTCCTAGTATCTAGAATATACTAGGTGCCCCTACTGAGGATAGGTATACTTATACTACTAACCTCAATTACCTTATTATTACGAGAGTAAGTAAAGGACCTAGCTACTAGCTTCCTCCTATTATTAATAATATAAAGAGTACTATAGTTATTAAAGATAATACTCTAAGAGAGAATATAGGGGCCTTTAAAGAACGTAAATATAGCTTGATAGGTTTCTACTATTTTGCTCTTATCTAGTAATAAGCTATAATCAATAATATAATAGGAGATATTACTAGGTAGCTAGTAGCCGCTAGAGTTAGAGCTACTATATCTACTGCGCTTAGCTTAGCTATTATATCCACCTCAATTAGAGGGGAGCTATCTAGTCCTTTAAGACTCTTTTATAATCTACTCTACCTTCTAGAGACTAGTATAGAGGTAAGCCTACTTAGGAGATATTACTATCTCTTATATACACTAGGCATTATCCTTAGCTATCTTATAGTCCTTAGCTTACTCTATTAGAGTATTTATAAAAGCTTATTAGATATATAAGCAATAGTATAGAGACTTGTAGTAGTAGCACCTATAAGAATAGGCAGGCATCTTACTTAGTAAGCCTATAAAGAAGGAGGAGGCGGTAATAGGAGCGGGCTTAGGTAGGTCCTAATTATTAGAGCAGCCTATAAGAGTTATATACGCCTAGAGCCTTACTATAACCCCTTCTATAACTTAGGGTATTAGTTAGTTTACTATAGATTTTAATAGAGAGAATAATACTAAGTTACTTAAGTATAAGACTTGGTATATTAATATTATTTACTTATATAATAGGATCTAGCTAATACTAGGCCTAAGTGGGAGTAATATAGTAGTAGATAGCTTTAAGAAATAAGTACTTACTATAATTCCCCTACGCCTTAGGGATTTACTAACTCTTAGTAAGACTATAAAGATAGTACTACTCCTTGAACAATTTAGATAGCTTTATTATATACTTAGTATGCTTCAGAATCTCTTATAATTATAGTATACCTATTCCTTAATACGCTTATTAGAGTAGTCTAGGTACTACTTAAGATAATAAATAAGGTTCTAAAGGTTATACTAAGACTTATTTGAGGTTTTTAACTTAATTCCCACGCTCTTAAGGTAAGTTAAGTTAATTATTTAGAAATTAACCTCCTAAAGGGCCTAGTATAATATAACTTATAAGGTGAGGATTATACTATTAGTAGAGTAGAACTTAAGAGCATTGCTCTACTCCTCTAAGATATTAGCCTATATTATAGGGCCTAGTAGAGTCAGCTTTATGAGCGCCCTACCTCCTAGAATAGTAGTAAGGGGGGCTTTTTAAGAGCTCTCCTAAAGTTAATAAGAGGGAGAGAGCTTAATATTATTATTACTCTCTATAGTTAGAAATATCTAAGAGCCTCCTTTAGTAGTAGAGGTAGTAGAAGCCTTACTAGATACCTTATATTTAGTAAAATTAACTTAGTACTAAGCCTAAAGGTATATTTTATACTTAGTAATAAACTCGTAAAGAATTAGAGTAGGCTTAAAAGTATCTAAGGGCTTACTAGAGTTAGGTCTATTAGGGGTAATAAACTTCTAGATACCTTTAGACTGCGTGGAGGTATATAGGTTTAGATACTAGTAAGGCTAGTCAGCCGGGCTTTAGAGCTTCACCTCTATAGAGAAAATAGATATAGCAAGAGTATTATAGGGTTTATAAAGTAGCAGGAGGTTAAAAAGGTTATATAAAGAAAATGTAGAAGATTAGTTAAGAGAGGTCTAAAGGTTTAAGAGAAAGCTACTTACTCTTCCCTAGGCTTAGAGAGGTTAAAAGGGGTATTTATAAGTAGAAAAGCTAGGCTTATAACTATTACAAGCCTGCAGGTAGGAGTAAGAGCGAGTTATAGAAGGCAACTATCTTATTTAGAGATAGTTGCGCGCGAAGCGCAGTGAAATAGGCAGCAGAGTGGCTTATATATGTGTGTAGCAACACTGCACGCCACCACAGCCACGCAGGGCTGCGGCGGAGCCACGCAGGGCTGCCAGTACTGTGGTGCCGTATCGCGACATAAGTATAACGGGAGCAATTTAAAGCTAAAGCCCTCAAATGGGCTATTTAAATAGGGCCACAAGTAGGGGATTTGAGATTTACAAAAGTAGCTATTTTGGCTATTTTGGATAGTTTGGCTAGTTTGGGCCCTTTAGGCGCTAAACTAAGGGGGCGTGTCGAACTAGGCTTATGCCGATTTAACCCAAAATTCGTCCCAACAGAGAGCCGGATTGTGGGTACCTATATCTAGCAGAAATTTTGGTGGAGACCTTTATACCACAGAACTTACGAAAAACACACAGCAATTTTCACCCGATTGACGCGTAAAAAGTCCGACAAAATGTGCTCAACGTCTTCAGCGCTTACATATCACCCTGGTCCCCTCTTCAGCACTCTCTTAAGCCTATTCAAGCAATGCGTATAGCAGTAGCTACATCTCGCGTAGTTATATTAAAACTATAAGTTAGGCGTAAGTCAAATAGAGGCCTATGGCCTATAATATCGCAGCAAAGTATATCTTTAACTATAATAAGTTAAATTTCAACGCGATATAGTAATAGTGAACTCCCCACTCTAAAATATTTATCTATTATTCATAAATAATACTCGTTATAAATATTCGACTTAGTGTAGCCTATAGCTAAAAGTGTATTTATAGCGAAGCTATTCTAGAACTTACTTAGATAGGCTCAAGAGAGTGCTAAAGAGGGAACTAGGGAGTACTAAAGAGGGGTACTCATACATATTTATAAGAGTTTTTATAAGGGCATTTACGAGAGCATTTATAAAGGTAGTTATAAAAGTATTTATAAAGATAAATAAGCTTCAAATAACTTTACTTTTATATACTTATATAACAATATATTATATACGTTACTATAGTAATTGAGATACCTATATTGATTGATTTCTATTCAATTTAAAAATACTAGAAAAGCTACTATTTATAATAAGTTTAGAGGTTAAATTTGCTTTGATTGCAATTGTGGAGGCGCTGGGGACTTGGCATCGGCGTGAACGGCATCCGACTTCGCGAAAACAGCCTTGTCTTCGTGGGCTTGGATCAGGGCTTGTTCTGTAAAACACCCGTCTCCCTGGCTGATGGGTCAGCTATCGGTCCAGTCGAGACTCTTACGTCCAACATAAGATTCGGGGATGACTTCGCCCCTTCGAAGGACGGGAAGTGGGCGTGTGTTGCGACGAATGGACCCCAAGAAGTTCTCCGAGTCGACGTCACCAGAGGCGGGAAAGCCGTTTTCGCATCCTCGCCTCTGCTGTCATCCGCGTCCGCAGTAGGAGTTGATGAATCCGACCGGAAGGTATTCTTTACGTTACTGGCGGCGTAGTTGTTAGGAAAAGGACTATTGGCCACGTTGCCAAGGTTACTCTTCGGTGTTGTGTAACGCACTTAGCTTAGTGTATCCTATTAGAGCATTCTTGAGGCGAGTAATAAGTTCGGAATAACTTAGGATGTCCGTCGCCTCCAAGTAAACGGTTTTTTTCGTTCACATTAGTATGACATCGCCGAGCTGAATGCTGCATCATTTTCTTCATAAAGCGTGGACCGCGAATAAGCGACTGAAAACAGGGGTATAATATTAATGCACCGTCGCTATCTAATGGTTTTCTTCCTCTCCACCCACCAATTATGCAATGGCGGTGCACCTGAGCACAGGATATCTATTGGCGTGTCCAAGAGAAACTTATCGATGACCTCCGGTGGCGCGATGTCGAGCTCTTCCAGGCGAAATAATCGTTGGCCGTATTTTTTGAGCATCGAGGAAAACCCAGGTGCAGTTCCTGAGACCTTGAGCAGTTTGTAGCCTCTTTCGAGAAGCCCTGTGTCCGACATGGTATCCATGATTGCCTTCGCTCGGTCTATGAAGAGCAGCGCAGTCAGCTTCTGGATCACTGCTCTCGTGAAGAACACATGAAGAACACATTTGGCAGCGCCTACAGAGTTACTCACCCAGTCCGTATTTCGTCATTTCGGCTTCCGTCTCGAGGATCAAATATTTCGTGAAGAGAGCATCCGTCGTCTCGAGCTTTCGTGCTTGCACGTGCATGTTGTAAAGGCTGATCTCGAATGGGGAACCTCGCGTTCCCCACACCGTCCAGAAATCCTGATTATGCGCATTTTCCACGTACTTGACGAGGTCGTCGACAACGGCTTTCTCGATTACCCACTGAACGCTGTGATCAGTGAAAGTCAGTTATTTGGCCTAGAATCCCTGGATGTATCGCCGTACCTTTCCAAGTTCCAGAATTTCTGGCCGAAAGACTCAATGTCGCGGTTAAGAACAGTTGCGGAGCTTCCAATCATGGCTCTCATATAGTCTGTGTTCGTCATTCTTGACCTCCATATTGTCGGTTCTCTGATGTAGCCCTCGAAAGTCTGCTTGATGCTGAATGGTTGAACGACGATCGCTTCAGAATCAAGCCACAGCGCCCAGTCGTACTTGAGCGCCATCGCCGCTGCCATCTTCTTGATTGTTTGGTACTGGTGCCTGCCACGTTCTCGTAACAGTGCCGACGTGTCTCCGCCGGTGATATTTCCCTGGATCAGCGAGTGGAAAACGGGCGGCAAAATGTCGAAGAGATTCACAACGTCAATCTTCGGTTTCGGTTGGTTGATATTCGACGCTGGTGTCTTGAAAATGCTGAACTTCTCCTCGCATGGCTTCAGTCCATCGAGAGCATCTTGAAAAGCCTCAACCTCATCAGAGTCAGACACGATGACATGAAGGTCGATCTCGGTGTAGTCGGTACAAAGACAGTAGAAGGATTGTAGAAAGTTGATAGCGAGTGGCATGTGTTTTGTCTACCGTTACCTGAGCGTCAGCGTCTCTTTGTCTTCCCTTCTGCAGCTGCATCAAGGATTCCTACGTATGTCGGCATTATAATGGCGTATCTTGGTTCGCTAACTCCAGTTGGGTTCGTACCCAGGGTCCCTCCCGGTCTCAACGAGATAGAATCATTGTCCTTGGTTTGAGTTACATCAGAGTTGGCGGTATATGGCGCTCCCAACTCAGGTTTCGCCTTCGCGTGGTTCCCGGCGATGTCAAGTGATCGCAGATCGAATTGGGACCAGAAGTTGTAGCTGAAAAATACAACCAGTATGACTATGCAGCTGAGGCAGCTCAAGTAAACGATGCGTGCCTCTCTTGCTCGTACGGAAAAGGTCATCGTCGATATCATCGTTGATATCATCGTCCACGGTTGATTGTTCTAAACATGTTTGGAGTATATTCTGTATGTTCAGAACAAACGTATTTGAAAACAATATGAATCTATAGGTGGGGGTTAGTTAGGGTTTATTTTATATTAATTTATGAAGTATGTTTGGAAAATACTTTGGATATGCTTAGATTAATTATTTGGAAAAATATTAAGGAGAAAGCTTGAATTAAAAATACTAAAAAGGTACTTCTGGGTACTGCGGGTGCTGCGTGCAGTATCGGCATGAGGTCGGCTTATTCCCCCTAATATAGTATACCGCGTGCGGCTCGCCTGCCTAGAACGGTATAGTTAGGTGGAGGGCGGTAAGATGAGTTTTTATAGAGGGGTATTTACACTACAGTGAGGTGTAAACCGAGTCTTGTGTAGATGAGTAGCGGTATTTGGCGCCCCCCTGCTCGGTATTCAACACTCCCTTAGGCCTATTTAAGTAAGGTTCAGTCTACCTTCGCTATAAATGCGTTTTTAGGCGTAAGCCACACTAAATAATTATTATATTATAAGAATAATACAACGTATTTTTGTATTGTTATTACTTAAACTACTAGTATAATAGATTATTACTAGTAATTTAATAAGTGTAAGGGCTTAATATACTGCGCGGCTTACGCAATTAGCGGAAATTATACTCCTAGATTCTCTGAACTAGTATAACTTCGCAGTGTGGCGGAGGTGGACTGAACCTTACTTGAATAGGCTTAAGGGGGTGCTGAATACCGAGCAGGGGGGCGCCGAATACCGCTACTCGCAATTTCGATATACATTTGATCTTTCCATTATTAATACCGCGCCGGGGTTCAACTCATGATATTGACTTTCGCACTGCAACGCTCGCAGTCCGCACATCTCGTCTACCTGGGGCCAGCACATGGGATGAGTCCGGCCCCCACAGTGTGTTCTCCTCATCCTGAGATGCCAGGTCACACCTAGTTCACCGGATGGATTGAATTGCCGTTCCCGCAGTCTGACCTACCAGGCTTAGCCTTGAGGGCCTCATCCGCGCGGCTGCCCTATACGGAGTAAGATCGCTGCGACTTGAAGTAGGACGCTGCTAGTAAGATCAGAGAGCACATGTGCGGGCGGGGGCGATTTCCCCACCCTGGGAAGGAAGCCTCAGGCATCAAAGCATATATTTAGCCTACTAGGCTCAGACCCATGCAGACTTAGGAGAAACATACTACTTTTATACTACTTATTCCAACTCCTACTTAGGTGCCTCTAAATAGCACTATTTTATAGTCTCTTCTTCTAGAAACTAGGGAGGCTTTCAACTATATCTTTGCTTTTATTAGGAGCTATTTGCTCTATTTCTTTACGTGCTAAAAAGAATAAATTATTAGTAACTACTAATACTATAATACTAACCTATCTAGAGGAAATAGAGCTAGACTATACTCTATTAACCTAGAGACCTATATTAATATCCTAGTCGTAAGACTATTAAACGCGGATCTACTCTATTAAGTAAGAACCCCTAGCTACTATTTGCTATATCTTAAATAAACCTAATTACTAAGAACTAATATATTATTATTAGGATAGCCCTTAAAAAAGAATATTATTAGTCTCATAAAGACTGTTACTAGAAGGATTGAGGGAATACACATAATATTCAAAGTAGTAATAATGTCTCAGGAAAGAAGGTATCTAAAAGAGTGGCCAGCGAAGAAGGGATAATATAGTAGACCGACGAGGTGGGTCATATGACTGAGGTCACGTAACTACGTACAGTCAGATCCAACATTCCTGCCGCTAGGCCACAGGCCTAACACTTAGGTCAGGTCCAGATAAGCAAATATCCCAATACTAGCAGTTTTTCTTTTGTACCAGGATTCACCTATTACACCCATCCAAATACACAAATTAAATAACTTATGTTAAGGCTATTTTTAGCCTCAAATTAAATCAAGAAGATAGCTATACTTAACTATATCCGAATCCATAGGCTCATTTAGCTATATCTAAATCCAAATAGTCCGCAACTAGCCACAATTATCACTTTATCCCTTCTACTATCCAGGTTACCTATCCCTCCATTTAAATCGTTAATTTATTTTTATCAATTGGCTAGCATAAGGCGCCATTTAGCAATACCTTTATAAACGCATTAGCAGGGTTATCTTCGCCATTCACCTAGCAGATTTCAGCAAGCTCATAATATTCATATTACTAACATAAGGCCATAATATTTATTATAAGCTGCTTCTTCTTTATAGTACTAAGCTTTACTAAATACTTATATAGAGAGTATAAATCAGTATTACTATGAGGATAGAGTTAGTAATACCTAGCTTAGTAGTAACTTAGCGGAGAGTTAATATAATTACAAAGACTAAGTTAGTACTAGCATTTATAGCATAGATCTCAGAGGCTAGCATACTATAGGTGACACACTTACACTTAGTTAAGCCATAATAGATAATATTGCCATAAATAGTGAAATTAGTATTATTTATCGTTTTATTAGTTAGTATAATAATATAGCCTAACTATAAAGTAAGGTCCTTATTATTTATAAAAAACCAATTTATAGATATGGAGAGTTTAAGAATAAGTAGGGAAAGTACAATAAGAGTTAGGCTGCAATTGAGGTTATTAATATGCTATTAAAGGCGCTTATTAAGAGTAGTAATATCCTTGTTATTAGGGTCCTAGTATAAAGTAGCTGTAGATAGGTTGAAATAAGCCTCTAGCTAGTAAATAGAGGTAATATACGCCCCTCAGGCGTATTACTTGATATACTTCTACTTAGTTAATATCTTATTGAGGTTCTTAGGCACTAACTTAATCTTAATACCTATAAGAGTATAGCTATAGGCCTTAACCAGGAAAGGTTAGAATGCTAGAACGTAGGTATGAATTGTTGTATTAGACTATTGCTTAAGGTCTAAACTCTTATATATAATAGGATTTTCCTGTTTATGTGTTTGCTAGCTGCTAAGTCGCTAGCGTTTTGCTGACAGTGCGGCCGTGCGAGGTGTACCTAACTATTATTCCTTATAATTATTCCCCTCTCTTAAGCATTAGTCCCTAAGGCGCTAAAGAAAAGAAATTAGGGTATTGCGGCACCTGGCGCTATAGCTTAGTTTGCTAACTGTAGGGCGATATAATAGCAGCGGATAGCAGTATTTAGCCTTATTAGCTGCTATTTATTCTCTCTACTGTTGTTCTTTTGCTAGACTTGGATAACTCGGGTGAATAATATATTTCTGATTATTATACTGTAGCTATTTTTCGAAGTTTCTTTATTATAATTTGTAATTAGTTGCTAATTATTAGGCAACCGTTTGCTAGTATATATCTAGTGATTATTAATCTTTATTGCTCTGTAACCCTAAGTATAAAAGAGTCTCTTCTTTTTAAGGTCTCTAACTTAGTAAAGTTTCCTCCTATGGATGAATTTTTTAACTAGCTTCTTCTTCTCTTTTAGCGCCTTTTCTACAACTCATTGCTATATTGTAGAGCCTAATATTCTTCTTCTTTATTTTTACTTATTTCCCTCTTTTTACTCCCCAAACTTCTGCTAACTAATCGCTAAAATATCTCATATCGGTTATATACGTGCGATTCTCGCGAAGTACCTATATAAGCTTGAGAATCTCTTTAGTAACCTTACTAGTAAGGCTAATAGTAGGTACCCCTACCTTAAATACCTAATTAAGATATATCTTAATATTATTAACCTATACTATATATGTGGCGAGTATGCGTAGAAGTACGTCTGCTATAACTATAATAAGAAGAAGTATTATGCTATAAGTTGCTAATTAGTTGCTATTTATTTATAGAGAAGGAAATAAAGTTCTATAATATTATAATAACCTAATATGTGGAGGAGAAGAAGGTTTACTCTGAGCATATTAGAAATGTTATAACGATATAGGACTGGATATTTAATACTATTTATTGCTAATACCTTGAGACTTACTGCTTAGTGAAAGAAGATATTACTACTTAGGTATTGAAGCTCTAGGCCTGAGTTAGTAGCTTAGTTATTAATTAAAAAAAGGCTGTAGTATATAAGTATAAAGATATCCTTTTGAATAGGAAAAATCGAACTATTACTATATGAGAAGAGATCACTCTTTGGGTTAAGCGATAGGATATAGCTATCTATAAGAGTATAGCTATAGGCCTTAACCAGGAAAGGTTAGAATATTAGAACGTAGGTATCCGTTACTATATTAGACTATTGCTTAAGGTCTACGCTCTCGTGCGTGGTAGGATTTTCCCCTTTATGTGTTCGCTCGCCGCTAATTCGCCGGCGTTTCGCCAACAATACAGCCGTGCGAGGTGCATCTAACTATTATTCCTTACAATTATCCCCCTCTCCAAAGCCTTAGTCCCCAAGGCGTTAAAGAAAAGAAAGTGGGGTATTGCGGCATCTAGCGCTATAGTTCGGTTTACTAACTACAGGGCGACCTAATAGTAGCAGATAGCAGTATTCAGCCTCGCCAGCTGCTATTTGTTCTTTCTAATATTTTTTTCTTTTCGCTAGACTTAGATAACTCTGGCGAACAACGTATTTTTAGTTATTATACTGTAGCTATTTTTTGAATTTCCTTTATATTATAATTTGTAATTAGTTGCTGATTATTATGTAACTATTTACTAGTATATATCTAGTAATTATTAATTTTGATTACCCCGCGACCCTAAGTATAAAAGGGTCTCTTCTTTTTGAGGTTTCTAACCTAGTAAAGTTTTATTTTCTTTATGAATTTTAACTAGCTGCCTCTCTTCTCTTAGCGCCTTCTCTCCAACTTATTACTATATCATAAAGTCTACTACTTTTCCCTTCTTATTTTCACCTACTTCCTCCTTTTTACTCCTTAACCTTCCGCTGCTTAATTGCTGCAATATCTCATATCGCTCGTATAGGCGTAATACTTATAAAAGACCTATATAAGCCTGAGAATCTCTTAGGTGATCTTACTAGTAATACTAATAGTAGCTACCCTTACCTCAGATAGTTAACTAAGATATATCTCAATATTATTAACCTTCGCTATATATATAGCAAGCATGCGCTGAAGTACGTCTACTGCAACTATAATAAGAAGAAGTATTGCGCTATAAGTTACTAATTAGTTACTATCTATTTATTATATCCTAATCGCTTAATAGGTCCCTTAGGAGCTTTAGGGTACTATCTAGATAACCTAGGGTATATTCCACTAGTTCTAGATGTAGGAGAGTGAGGATGTGTTAACCTCTCTCTATTATTTTTATATCCTCTAGGCGCTTACTAATTATTTAGTAGTATAGAAGAAGATTAATAAGCTTATTTATAATCCTACTATTAGTAGCAGCTTATAGAATATAGAGTAGTTATAGCTCTAGGAGCTTGCCTCTATCTATAAGTATCTTGCTCTTAATATCCTAGTTTATATATACTACTATTCGCCCTCCTTATGCTAATTGCTCCCCGCTAATAAGCTACTTAGGTTAGAACCCTCTATAATAGCGCTAATATTCTTTAGCAACTAAATGCTACTTAGCCACCCTATATTTATAATAATACCCCTACTATATATCTTACTAATAAGATTAACTAACTAGTTGCTAACTTATTAATAGTTCTAGTCCCAATGCTTACTTAAGAGCGCAACATTAAGTCTTTCCCTATTTTCAGCAATAAGCTTTAGGGCCGCCTCACTATATTTTTATTAAATAATATCCCCTCCTACTATACTACTATTACTAGCGCTTATTCTATCTCTTATGCCTCTTACCTTCATACTCCCACTAAGAAATATAAGTAGCTAGGCGGCAATAAGTGAGTAGATAAGAATAGAAGCAACAAGAAGGCTAAGAGCGCTATTACTATCCCTAATAGCTCTTCTAGTAATAAGTCGGGCGGTAGTTAGCTTACTAGTAGTAGTAGTAGAGCAGCTACTACTAGTAGTAGTGGCGTAAGTAGTGCTAGTAGTAGCTAGGGAGGCGACAACAATAGCTTGCTAAGTAGTAGTTATAGTAGTTATAGTTCTTATATTTCCTATAGTCCTCATGCCCCTCATGCTCCTCGCGGTAGTTATGCCCCTTATAGTAGTTATAGTAATAGTTAAATAACTATATAGGTAGTTAGTTCTTTTTCTTTTTCTTATAGAATAATACCCTTTTAGCTTCTCGCCGCTATATTAGTAATACTTCTCTACTAATTAAATTATTTTTATATTAAGTTTTACTTCTTATTACTATATTCTTTCGCCTAACTATTAGCAATATATCGCCACAACTTAGCTAATTATCTTACTTCCTCTAAGCTCTCTTTACTTATCTATTAAACTTATAAATAGCCTCCTATATATTTACTAAGTTTTCTATAAGCTCCTATATATTATACTCTATAGGCTACCCTACCTATTTTATAAGGTACTACGCCTTATTACTAGACCCTTGCCGCGCGACGATCTCCTCTACCTCCCACTCCTCTAGCTTATCCTCAAGCTCTAGATATACTAATAAGCCTTTACTATTACTTTAGTAATTATCCCATAGCTCTAGCAGGGCAATAGAGAAGATATTATATATTCTATAGTACTATTCGGGTAAGTAGACTCTATATACCTATTTACTAACTAGCTCTATAATAGCAACTTAAATAAACCTAAGCGCTAGTTTCTTATTCTTAAACCTAAAGTTCTTTATTAATAGCCTAACAACCTATCCCCAATAGTATATCTTCTCCTAATACCGCGCATTATAATACTTAGCTTAAGCCTCTATAGCTTACTGCTAGTGCTCCTAGGCCCTTCGCTAAAGGGTCGCAAGGTATTTAATACGCTTATGCACGCCTTATACTATAACCTTATTCGCTAGGAGCATATATTCTACGCAACGCGGGTAGTACCCATATAGGGCCTCTATTAGCAAATAGTTAATAGTGCTATAGCGACTATTATTATATGCGAACTCGGCCTCTAGCAGTTATACTACCTATTCTAATAGCAAGTCGCTAGCATACGCCCGCAGGTATTTCTCTAGTATCTAATATATCTGCTTAATCTACCTATTAGTCTGAGGATAATATACTATAAAAAGGCGATACTTTATTGCCCTCATATATATAAACTCTTCCTAGAAATAGCTAGTAAGAAGTTTATCCTAGTTACTAATAATACCCTCTAGAGTACTAAAATAATATTTAACTTACTTATAGATAATCCGCGCTAACTCAGCAGCTATTATCCGCTTTATTATCAGAATAAATATAGCAAACATAGTTATCTAGTAAATAATAATAAGAATTATATTATACTCCCCACCTATATACTAATAGCTTAGTAGCAACCTAGTAATAAAGTCTAGGCTAATCTCCTGAAATAGATATGCTGGGAAGAGTAATAGCTCTAACTTCCCATAAGGCTTATGCCTTGGGACCCTAATCCCTTAGTATATCTAGTAGCTTATAATGTAGCTATAAATATCTACAGCTAAATTTAGCTAATAGAACTTCCTTAAGATTAAGTTAGTAGTCTTTTAGGCACCTATATAGCTCGCCCTACTATTATTATAGTATTAGTAAAGGATCTTAAGTCTAAGTAATTCCTCCTATAGTATTTCTAACCTCCCCTTATAAAACAAGGTTCTGCAGTTATTAATTATATAACCCCTATAATTACTAGCTAGCTACTAAACTCTCTCCGCTTATATCTAGTAATATAAGTTATTAGTCTGCAGTCCGCAGACAAGATCTTCCATCCGCTTAGAGGGTCGTTAGCCCTATACTATTTCACCCATTATAAGCTCCCTCATAATATTATATAGGATATATTATTACGCTATAGTAACCCTAGCTCTAGATACGTCCTCTTAGTTAGTAATCCCTCGCTAAGCATTCTTTATAATAGCCCTTACGCTTTAGCGTTAGGTCGTTATAACTACAATAGTTATAATATTATCAGCGCGCTATGGAGCGTAGCGCTAACTAGAGACTAAGGCATCTCCGCCCCAGGAGCTGTCCCTCTGAATGGGGCTATATATAATAGCCCTTATAGCGTTGATAAATGCCTGAGAGGTTGCGGTATAGCCTTCTAGTCCTGAAATACTTTCCCAAAGGTCTGCTGGGAGGTCTATAATAAGTCCCAGCTTCTTTGCTAATATTAGGAGAATATTATTATATTTTACCTCCCCCTCTATATAATCTAGCCTCCTAGATAGACTATCTACTAGGTTAGTTACCCCAGACCTATGCTCTAGGTTGAAATTAAACGCTAAGAGCTTATATACCTATCTAGCAAGCCTTTCCTAAAGGTCCCGCGCTAAGGCACTAATAACGCCCTTAAGTGCCTAGTAATTTATTAGAACTATAAACTTCTTTAATATACCCTATAGGTAATAAGCTTAATTAAGGCTTTCTATAATAGTAAGGAGTTCCTATTATCCCACGCCCTATTTCTACTTAGTATTACTAAGTTTCTATAAGTAGTAGGCAACTAGTCGCTACTAGCCGTTAATATACTATAATAAAATACTAGAAATAGCCTTAGTAGAGGCGTCTATCTCAACTCTTATCTCTTAAATAGGATCTTAATATTAGAGAATAGTTATAGAGCAGAAGGCGGCTCATAGCTACTTAAACGCCTTTTGCGCCTCTTCTAGCTAGATAAATTTACTAGTCTTCTTGCTATTCTTACTGCCCTTTAGTAGGGAGGTTATTGGGGCTACTATGCCCAAATAGCCCGTAATAAACTTATAGTAGAAGTTATAAAATCCTAAGAAGACTTAAATCTCCCTATATATCTTTAGTAGCTTTTACTTAGTAATAGCTTAGATATAAGACTCTTCTATAGATATACCCTCTAGTATAATAATATACTCTAGGAACTCTACTTACTACTAGTAGAAACTATATTTACTTAGCTTA
>JAXCEF010000644.1:0-24033 GCA_037178605.1 Colletotrichum euphorbiae | reverse complement strand
GCTAATGGGGCTCTATATAGTAGTATTTCTTTTGTTTCTTTTGTTTTTAATTGGTTGTTGAGACTCCCTATAGGGGTCCTTTAGTGAGTCTTGAGGGGACGATTGGGATGGGATAAGATGGCTTGGCTGTTTAGTTAGTAGGTCTGCTATTAATGGGGTCTAAAACGGAAGACTGCGATGCGGGGAGGTCTATTAACATCAATATTATTACTATCTATAGTCTTTTTTGGCCTTAAGGGGGCCTAGACCTTAATAATCCTATATATGATTTCCACGATATCTCTTTTATTTCAAGCTCAATTCTTCTAATTCTTTCTGATTAGATCTGCGAATTTCTACGCGCATCTTTCGAGCCTATTTTTGTTATTTCTATCCGTTTGTGGGTAGTGTTGTGTTGTTTGCTATCTTTGTAGTCCCCACCGGGCTCCTGCTCTTCCCAATATCTATCTCAGCTAGTTCCTAATATCTCTCTAGTGCTTGCACGTATTTTTCAAGTTGATTCCTACTGAAGGTCCTCCTAGTTATCTCTTTTCTAGCTAATATTGCTAAGTAGTAAGATGGCGTATTTAGAGCCTGGGATAGTATTTAAAAAGGTTCTTACTAGCGATAATCTAGCTTCTTAATAGATAACTTATTAATAGAGCCTTTAATATTAAATACTAGGATGAGGTTTCTAACTTCTAATCTCTCTTCCCGCATAGTTTGTTTATGCTTCTCGTTATAATATTCGGCAGCCTTTTTATGCTGGCTTTTAATTATCTCCTCTGCTTGTTTTTGATCCTTATTAAGTTAGGAGAGGGCTTATAGATATATTTGAACCTCTTCTTATTAAGTTATTACTAAGTCCTAATTAAGAACCCGCTAAGTTTAAGTAAGCATTTTAATAGGGGTAATAGGATGAAAACTATATAAAAGATAGAAAGGGCTGAAGCTAGTTAGTGTGTGAATGCTTGATTGGTCTGCGAGTAGGGCTCTAGGTAAGTACGGGCGAGGGTCAATATCCCCTCTTCCTTTGGTCTATATTAATAAAGCGTGTGCAATAGGCTTATGTTTAGACTTAATTGCTCCATTAGCCCTCGGGTTATAAGCTGAAGTTACCCTCCTTTTTATACTATACTTCTTATTAAACTTAATAATAACATCCTTATTTTTAGGTCCCCTATCCACAATCAATTCTCCATATAAGCTATACCAATAAACAACTTCTTCCTAAAGGAACTTTATAATAGCGGCTAATATAACCCTTTTAAGCTATTAGGCTTTAGGCTATTTACTTAAAAGGTCTTAAGACTTAACTAGGTTCTATTTCCCTACTTTCTATATATTAAGTGAAACTCTTATGAATAGTAATCCTTTGGGCGATATATAGGTCCTCTTGTCGTCCGTTTGGCGTGCTCGTCTCTTCTAAATGTTTAGGTAGCTTTAGATAGCTTACTTAACCTTATTATATATCCCAGGCTATATATCGCAATCTAAAAGTCTCTTTAACATAGCTAGTGCTCCTCAATAGCTACTTTTATTATAGGCCTTTATAATAAGTATCTTATATATCTCCATGTTATTAATTACTCTTCTGGGGATTAGCTTTTAATTTGTTAGCCTAGTAAATAATAAGTAGTTCCAAATATAATAATTTAATATATTTAACTTAAAGGTGTGGTATTAGTTGGGTTAAACTCCTAGTAGTCTTCTTTATATTATTAAATAGTATATAATCTAGCGTGAATATAAAGAATAGGTCTATAAATTATTTAATAAAGAGTTTGGGATTAATATTATATTTTTAATAACCTATTTAATATCTCTTACTATAACCTCTTCTATATTTTCTATATCCCTATAGTATTGAGCTTACTTAAAGAAGGAGATAGCTTTAATATCTATAAAGAAGATGTATAAATTAATCTAGGAGTTAATTTCTCCTTCTGCCTTTTTATTATTATTATTAGAAGGTTCTCTAGGCTTTTGGGATAACCTATCTGCAGCTATGTTTTAACTGCTACAAATATATTGAACCTCAAAGTTGAATATCTAAATCCATATAATCTATTAAATTACTAAGGCTCTAGGAAGGTTAGTAGCAGCCCTATTAAGTTATACTACTAGCATCTGAGTATCTGTTTCTAGAATAAAGTATTATCTATATAGATAGTTATATACCCTCTTTAAAGCTTTTAGAACTCCCTAAAGCTCCTTTTTGCTAGTATTATAAGTTAGTTCAGGTCATAACTAGGTAGTACTCTCAAAATAAGAGACTATATATTAATACTTAATAAATTAAGTAAGAACTTCTCTCTAATCTATATTACTAATATTAATAGTAAGATAGATATTACTGCTTCCTTTAGTATAGTTAATAGAGACTAGGATGGGGGCTAATGTAAGCTTAGTCTTTAGTATGTTTATAGTAGTCTTTTGCTTTTTGCCCTAGTTAAAGCTGATGTCTTTTCTCAAAAGGTTAGTAAGAGGCTTAGTAATTATAGAGTAATCCCTTACTTAATATCTATAAAATATCGTGATGCCTAAGAAAGCCCTCACTTCTATTAAGTTAGTATAAGTAACCTATTTATAGATCTTAACTATCTTTACTTCCTCTAGATAACATCTATTAGTACTATAAATATAGCTAATAATTATTACTGCTTTCTAGGCTTATTGCAACTTAACTATAGCTACTATATACTCTGCTAGCTCTAAATTAATGAGCATATTATCTATACTCTTTAAATGTTCCTAAATGAATCTGCGAATAGCTAGATGAAGCTGAACCTCTTAATTATTATACCTAGAAGTTAGCCCTTTAATTATAATATTATCTCGGAACGCTTTATAGTAGTAGGATATAAGATTATATAAGATCTTAATTATAATTCTTATAAATTATATAAGTAAATTTATAGCTTCTTGAGGAAGGGTATATATCTATAGTAAGCTAATTAGTGATATAAATATTATTATATCTCTGCTTTTAATATTAAGGGGGACTTAGTTATAACTTGAGAAAACGTCTAATAGGGATAATAGTTAATATATTAAAAAACCTTCTAAAAACTTATCTACTAAAGGTAGTAAAGCTATATCTCAAATTGTGATGCTGTTTAACTTACTTACTAGATTAATCAGTCTTATATTAAAGTCCTTTTTATATATAAGATAGAAAGCGTTGCAGTAGAATATATAACTTCCTTCTAGGATTTCCTTATTAAGTCTATCCTTTAAGATAGTAATAATATCTCTTTCTAATCCATTTAGAATAGGGATTCTCTTTGCTTGCTAGGCTTTATGAGGTATAGTTTAAATTATTTATAGAGGGGCAATAGAAGGGTAGATAGAGCTATAGTAATTAAATTCCCAGGCTAGAGCTTTTTCTCTTATATCTAGAATTATAGCAACGAGCTTCTTTTTGTTTAGTAGTAAATAGTTAGTAGTTTTAAGTACTGCTTCTAGTTAGGCTTTTATAAGTTGTAATCTAGCTTTGATTGTTAAAAGCTTTGGTGTGTATAGGCCTGCGAATAGGGTATTTGGGTCTTTAACTGTAGTCTTTTTAGCCCTTAACTATGCCTTTAGTTTTTACTCTAGGTCCCTATTTAGTATTAAGCTATCTAATATAGTATTATCTACTAGTTAAACCTTCTTATTCTTTATCTTATATAGAGTATTAATATTTTCTGTGGGTTAAGCTTTTGCTTTATTTGCTTTAAAAGAGTTAGAAGGGTTGCTGCTAAGTAGGATGGTATCTGCTGAGGTAATAGTTTTAAGTCTATACTAATGAAGTTTTTTGTGCTCTTCTCTCTGCCTTATTCTCTTATCTATCTTCTTTATAGGCTTACAAATATAGTGTTTGTAATTGGGGCTATAGTCCCTATATTCTCTTCTGCGTCTAGTGCTTATTATTGTATTATAGATGATATTTAGTTTGGGGGTGACTTTCTATTAAATTATAATCTCTATAATCTTGTTAAAAATATTGCTAAACTCTTTGAAAACTATAATAACCTCTTTATTTAGTAATAGTTATTATTATATATCTTCTAGTATATTATTAGAGTTAATTATTTATTATATTGCTTTAATATCTTTGCGAGCTCTTATAGAATCTAGCGTTATATCCAGCTCTTCTTTATCTTTAGTTCTGCTCTCTTTAGATTCCCCCATAAACTCTAAGCCTACTACTATAATAGGTCTTTTAGTAATAACTTCTAGTTTTTTAAATAAAGGGATAGCTAGGGGGATATAAGGGCGTATTAGCGCTAGGATAAAATGAATTGATCTATTTTAGTAATAATCTCTAGGAAGCAGGTAGTTAAATCTCTAGTATAAAAAAATAGTAAGATGTTGATCTTAATATTCCTAGACTAAAGGACTCTAACTATCTAGTTCTGCGCGTAGTCCAAAGTTATTCTAGTCTTTAGAATAAAAGGGGCCCTAAGTATAAGATCCTTATTATAGGAGTTCTTAGGGAAAATAAAGAAGCTGATATCTTGGATTGCGCTATTGCTAATATAGATATCATCTATGATCGCGCCTGCAAATTGAGTCCTTCGTTCTTTATCAGTAATCCCTCTTATATCTATATTGGTTTTAACTATATTATCCCATAAGCTTAGTTATTAAATATAGCTTTTACTAATAAGGTTAATAGCTAAGCTACTGTCTATAATACCTCTAATTGGGAAATTCCTAGACCTATGTGAGGTGATTATAATCTACTAATAGGTTATAATAAAATTAAGAACTATAATCTATTTTAGTAGTGGGAGTAGTTTAGTATCCTATTTTTCTATAACGGTATTTATTTTCAAGATAGGGTGAATAGTTTGGATATTGAAGTCTATATATTTAGTCTGCGAATGCTTGCTTAAAGCCTTAATAGTGGTTGTAGATGAGGTAAGCTCTTTTATAGAGGCTCTATCCTTATTCCAACGATTTATTTGTTCCTATAATTCTTCTATGTTAGATCTGGTATTATTGAACTATTTAATAAGCGATATATCTGCTGGGATAAAGACCTTATAGGCCTTTATATTGTATTTGTTTTTATACTTATTAATTGTGGCTTTAGTAGTATTATAGATAGTCTTATTCCAATTGGGCTAGCTTTTATGTAGGAAGGCTTTAGGAACTGCGACCTTTCTATTTAAGCTTTTGCTATATAGTTCTATAGTAAGCGCGCGGCTGTTTTGGGCATTAGTGTCTTTGATTAAGGGCTTGTTTTCTGTTTCCTTAGTCTTAGTAGGTACTTGGTCTTTAGCTGGCTCTTCAGTGGTATTTAGAAGGGCTATATTATTATCTTTATTATTAGATAGCTCTTTAACTCTGCTAGAAATGCGGATAGGGGGGTCCTGAACTGTTAGTAGGTTTATTAATTGTGAGGTTTATTGGGTATAAGTGTTATAGGGTTTATTGTAATAGCTTGAAGGCTTTAACCTTTCTGCTGCTATAATATCCTCTACTAGGTTAATAAACTAGCATTTTGGCTCAAAGTTGAAGGGAGTAGCGTTAATAAAATTATATGATTGTGTGGCTGTTTTTCCTTAATTTGTAGGCCTAATAGGCTAATTGGACTACGCCCTGTTATAATTAAGGATATAAGCGACTTCTTCTAGTAAATAAGGCTACTACTTTGATGCTAGTCTCCTTGCTGCTATAGCGTAACTTAGGTAAGACTTTTTATTAATAGGATATACTTGAAGATTATCTACATATCTATTAACTTTGCGTTTTAACCCTCATTAATAATGCTAGTCTTAACTTTAGCTGGGGAGTTGAGGGTTCTAATATAGTAATAAGGTGCTATATAATAGTAAATCCCGTTTAGCTTACTATAAGAGATTTAATATAGGTACTAATAATATGATTAATAGCGCTATAAAACTAATAGTATCTAGTAGCCTAGAAGAAATTATATCTCGGGGTGCTATCTAACTGCTAGTAGCTACCTTAATACCTATTATAGTAGCTGCCTCTGTCTCTTCCTCTGAAATCTTGGCCTTATTGATAACTACCTCAATAGCCTCCTTAAAAGCCTTAATTCTAACTATATTAGTTGGATTGCTGCTTATATTGGGTCTGCGAATTATCTTGAGATTATTGATTATATGCTTTAGTAGCCTCTATAGCATTTAGGTTAAATATAATATCCCCTTAACTAGTGACTCTCCTAATGAGGGCTAAAACGTCCGTTTTATAGTTAGCCCTATTAATATTAAGAGTTCTAAAGTCCTCTACTAGGGAGTTAATAATAGAGCTTGCTATTTAGGCTACTAAAGGCTCCTTGGTTTTTATCTTTAATCTAGTTAAAATTATCTTTAAAGGGATAGGTAAGGTCGTTATAGGCTTAGGTTTAATAAGGCTTAATAACTACTGAAGTGCTTATTAAGTAGTATACTATCTAATAAGGGTATTTTTAACTACTATCCACTGCTTTAAAATAACTTTGGTAGGCTTATAGCCTAACTCTTGAGCTATAGCTTTTATAGCCCTCTTATAAAAGTGACGGTAGGTAACCTAAATAAGCTTAGTATTAGCAAGATCTAGATATTCTCGCTAGATAGTATGCTAATAAAGCTAGTAAATAGTAGTAATTAAGGCTATAACTAGGGAAGGATTGTTATCTTTAGTATAAGGTCCTATAATAAGGTTTCTGAGGTTCTTATTTAGATCCTATTAAGTTTTTAGGTCTATAAATCTAAATTAGTGAATAGGTTTGTCCTTGGCTTTAGCCTAGGTCTTAGCTTTATTAATGTATAATCGTACTATATCTCTGTAGTTAGTGGACCTATATATATAGACTTCGTTCTTTATATTCTCGTTGACCTTATGATATAGCTTTAAAAGACTCTCATACTCTATGAGGAAGTCTGAGATGTTGGTTCTGATGAACTTGGGCGCTCTAGTTGAATAGGGAGTTATTATAGCGATAGTGGGACACTTTATAAGGATATCCACTAGGATAGTAAAGTCCTGGTTAGTATAACCCCTCGCTGTTATGCTAAAAGGGCTTAAGGAGGCTAGGTTAGGCCTTAAGTTGAGATTTATAGGCCTATTCTTACTATCCTCAGAGACTAGGTTATTTAAAGCTTGAGATTATATCTTGCTAAATAAAGGGCTTAGAAACTGTTCTTTAGGCTGCTTCTCTTTACTAGAAGAAGACTTAGTATCTGGGTTACTGGAATGAGAGGTAGATATATTATTTATAGGTCTGCGAATACTATGTTAATTATGTTTAAGTGTTGTTAAGTAATTATTTATTAAATCTCTATGAGATATTACTAGGTAGATAGATTAGTTTAACTTCCTAATATTTTTAAAGGTAAAGGAGGGTAATAGTAGGTCTTTTGGATTATAAAATACAAGGTAATAAAAAGGAAAGAAATATAAATAAATATAAAAAGGCTTTATGGCCTTAGTCTTGCTACCTTAGTAGTAATCCTATTTTGAGTCTTAATATTCAAATTGGGAAAGTCTTTCCTAGCGAGGCTCCTATCTCAAAATCTTATAGCTTATTATATTAAAATACTTTATATATTAGTATATTTGCTTTTAGCACTCTAGGCCGCATTAAAATAGGTTTATTAGTATTTTTTTATTAATCTAGTTAATCTCACTTTACTTATTAGCTTAGTAAAACTGCTATTTCTCCTATATTAGTTTTATTCATAGCTTTTTAGGTATCTTAGCTATAACAGATTAATTAAAAAGACTAGCGGTAGATAAGAGTGATTAAGAAAGAGGGAGGGATATAAGAGAGGAAAAAGAAAAAATAGTTAGTTCTAGCTGAAATACTAAAAGAAGGGAGAATTTCAGGGTCTTCGTGATTTCCATTAGTTTTCAAAAGAACGCTTCGCCCATAGTAATCCCTCTATAGGATAATAGGTCTTCAAATCGCCTATTCTCCTCTATCTAGCTCTTATTTATATATTATATCATTATTTCTTTATTTCTTCATAGCAGCTAGATATTGCAATCGTTTAGAAAGGAGTGGGTACGTATTAGTGTATGTTATAACGGCGGGATATCTGGACGCGACGAAGGCACCCCACTCCCTTGGAATCCTTTGAGGGTTGTGGCAAAGAGCAAAAAGATCCGCCTCTAGGCACTATTAGGAAGCGCAGGAGCCTAGTGGGGACTATAAAGATAGCAAATAACATAATACTACCTACAAATAGATAGGAATAATAAAAGTAGGCTTAAAAGATGTGCGTCGCGATTTATAGATCTAATTAGAAAGAATGGGAAGAATTGGGCTTGAAATGGAAGAGATATTATAGGTAATTGTGTATAGGATTATTAAGGTATGAGCTCCCTTGAGGCTGAAAAAGACTATAGATGATGATGATCTTACTGGAACGTCCCCTCCCCGCGTTGTAGTCTTCCGTTTTAGACCCCATTGACAGTGGGCCTGCTGACTGAACAGCCAAGCTATCCTGTCCTATCCTATTACTCCTAGGCTAGGGGGGGCTATTAGAATAATAGTATTCCTATTAGGGCTAGAGTAAGTACTATCTAGAGGGGCTAATAAAATAGTAACTATCTCAATAGGACTAATATAGGTAACATCCAGAGGGGCTAGTATAATAGCAATTTCACTAGTAGGACTAGTATAGGTACTATCTAATAGGGAATATAAGGAGCTAGCGGAACGTATTAATGGGGCGGTAACCTAACTTATAGTTAGGGGTTTTAATAATACCCCAAGAGGTACTTAAGTCTCTACTATTATTAGCGCTCCAGGTTCTTAGGGAGGCTGCTTTAGTAGAGGGGGAGTGCTTAGCAGTAGAGTAGCTATAAAGGTAAGCTGTCCGCTATTGCAAACTTAGATCTCTTTAGGGCTAAGGTTACTAAAAGAGCTATAGAGGGTACTAGATTTATAATAGCAAAGAAGGACCCTTATTATACTACTAATAATCTCCCTTAGTAAGTAGGTATTAATATTCTAACTATTAATATCAAGTAGCTTATTAAGCTAGCTAATATCGCAGGAAACCTATAGGACGTGAAGCATTTAGCTTATATTCTAATAAAGACTGCCTAATACTACTATATTATATAGAAAAGCCTAGCTAAGGCTGCAAACCACCAGGTTATATTTATAATAATTCGCAAAACCGCAACGCAGCGGGCGTTATTTCATTATGCCTCCGTGAAACGGGGCGAGGGGAAAGACAACCCAGCAGCAGACTTCTACTAGTCCATTATAACGGAGTCCTCAGAGCTTAAGCCTAAACCTAAGCCCTTATCCTAACGCAAACGTCTCATATACCTCTTCTAGGCTCCTGCTATAAAGCGAGCGTGGGGTAGAGGGACTTAATGGGGTTGAGGATCTAAAAAAAGAAAGTCTAGTAGTCATACTACTAGATATCAGCATCTTCTCAGTACGCCTATAGCAGTACTAAGGGGGTGATAAGACGTTTAATAAATAGTAGTAAATAGGAATAATATATAGTAAAACAACAAAAGATAGGTCTTTATATAAAAGGAGTAAAAGTCTTATATTCTTATGTTTTATGCTACTAGTCTTATTTTTAGAGAGCAGACACCACGTGATAGTGGCAGTATGCCACGTAGTAGTAACTATATGTTATAGTACGTAATAGTGACTGCGCACTATTTATATAGTAATAAATATATACTAGCAACCCTAATTAAATTACCTTGGCATAATCTGCTATAGAGTAGTATAGCTACTTAAATAGAGGTAAAAATATAGGGGGAAGTTACTACCCTAGAATATAAAACCCTAATTAAGACTGGGATTAGTGCCTTAAAAGTAGAAGGGGGAGACTTTATTATAGTAGCCTCTAAGTAGTATTTAAGAAGTATTAGAGTTAAAGTAGCATGAGGATATTAGGTTTATAACAAGCAGGTAATTATTACGCTAAAGAACCCTATTAGCTAACTAGTCTCTAAGCTAGTAGGTTCTATTTTATCTAGCAATTATATCTCGCAAATTATTTAGCTATCCTTAAACAGAACTATTAGCGCTATATAAAGGCTCCTAGTTCTAAGTAACTGCCTTATCTTATATAAATAGGCAGATAATAAGCTTACTATAGTCCTAAGTTATATAGAATTCTACTATACGCTAATTAGCAGGAGGAAGGTAAGACCTAACTAGGGG
The DNA here is from genome assembly GCA_037178605.1 of Colletotrichum euphorbiae. Classification (NCBI taxonomy): domain Eukaryota; kingdom Fungi; phylum Ascomycota; class Sordariomycetes; order Glomerellales; family Glomerellaceae; genus Colletotrichum; species Colletotrichum euphorbiae. The sequence continues at coordinate 13,913 of JAXCEF010000644.1, read as the reverse complement.
AAAGCAAAGAAGTAAGAGATAGTAATACTTAAGGGTAGAGAGAGAGATAGCAGAAATATACTAATTAGAATAAAGAAAGCAGAAAGGTAGTTATAAAAAGTAGAGATAAATATTATTATAAGAAGAAGTTATTTATTTAAAGAGGAGGTAGTAGGAAGTAATAGTTAAATAGCCTCACTCTTAGCGCTAGTAGGTAGTAATAAAGCTAGAGCGGGAGGGTATAAGTAGATTAGATAAGAAAGTTATAGGGTATATAACTAATTAAGTAAATGCTAAGGAAGGTGCGAGTTATATCTAGGTGAGGTTAGTAGAGAAAGAGGGTAGTAAATAGTAAATAAAAGATTAGATAAGAAGAGGGAGAATATAAATAGCTTTACTCTAGCTACTTAGGGGATATAAGCTAATAGCTACTACTAGATCTAGAAGGCAGAGTAGTAGTTTAGCTTATTGAGAATGCTTTTCTTACTAGTAATTATATGCCCGTTAGAGGGTCTAGAGGGTAGCAGGTTAGCGCTCCTAAGGGTATAAGAAGCTATTTCCCCCCCCCCCCCCCCTCTTCCCTAGCTAGATATTAATCTCTTAACTTCTCTAAGCTACTATCTACTAATTACTTATTCCCTTTAATTAGGCCCTTTATATTTTATATACCTAGACTAGCTTATTATAATAGCGGATAGCACCCTCAGAATAACCTAATTAAAGAATAGGGATATCTACTTGCCCTAGTTTCTTCTTTTTAACTAAGACCTATAGCTCTTTCCTAGTAATTAGAACTATTACCGCCTAATTAGTATAATTATACTTAATATAAGTTAACTATAAGATAGATATTAATTCCTTTTATATTGATATTCTAATTATAAGTTTATCTTCTAGACTAGCTATTATTAACTTACCTTTCCTGCTGAGGCCCTATATTCTGAGCTTATACTAGCTAGGCCGCCTCTAATTAATAACTAAAAGATAACCCCAACTAAATAGGCTGCACGCTTCTAGAGTTCCCTTCTAGGCTACGCCCGCCTTGTCTCTCTTATTATGAGGTATTCTAGAAGATAGATAACCTTTAACCGTCCTATATATATTGAGAATACTTTTGCTAGCCCCTTTAGTTAGTTATACTAGAAGATTATTAATTATCCCCAGGGTGCTTTATCCCTAGCTATTTAGGCCTTTAGTATTTATAATAAGAATCCTTATTAGTAGTATGAGAATAGGTATATAATATATATTAGCAACTAATTAGATAACTCTTGATCTATAGAGCCCTTCTTTAAGTACGTTTCACTCCCTAGTGAGGCTTAGAATAAATGCGCTAATTATCCTTTTTATAAAAAGGGCTGCTCTTTCTAGAAGAGTAAGGTAAGCTCCAGGATATACGTGCAGCTAATTAGGCCTTCAGACTAGAGAGAATAAATAGAGATAAGTAGATAAGTAGTAAGGAACTTCCTTCCTAGATTTCTTATGCTCTAGTTAGATCTAATAAGCCTGAGATTATAACTTATACTAAACTTTAGCGAATAGTAAATAAATAGCGGGAGAAGGCTAGTAATACTAATTATACTAATATCCTATTAATCTTATCATAGCTATAGGTACTAAAGTAGGAGTAGGGCAAATAACCCTAAGCGTAAGGAGAAAAAAGAGAAAAGAAGGGGGGGGGGGGAGTAGTATAATATAGAGAAGAGCTAATTAGGATAGCAAATAAGTAAACTAAGTAAGTATACTATAGAGAGGAAAGGCAAGGTATATATAGTTTAGCTGTAGGCTTATGCATCCCCCTATGAAATTTTATATAAAATAGTAAATAATTAATCCAAGAGCGAAAATTCATTAGAAGCATCCCCTAAGAAGGAAAAGGCAAATAAATAAAATTAAATAAAAGCAAAAGGAAATAATAAGTAAACTAGACCTAGGAGGCGCTAATCAGGCCCCTATAGTCACCTTATTACTCTTAGTACTTAAGGCTAAAGTATTATAGGGTAACACTAGGAGTGCAACTTCAATACGGTAGCTCGCTTTCCAACGCTAGAGTTCAGCTATAATCTAAGCCTTCTCCACCTCTAGAATAGCCTTTTCAGCCTGCAATTAGGTAATAACTATAGTTAGCAGCTAATTAGCTTCTTCTAGCAACTAATTATTATCTAGTGCTCCTAGCGCAGGAAAACCCCCATAGACCTTATCCCATAGTTGCTTCGCTACTTAGTTTGGGTCCTCTAGTTCCCACAGCCTATTACATAATAAGTAGAACTTCTTTAGGTAATAACCCCCAAACGATTTACCCCTAATCTTATTCCCAGATAGAGTTTCTAAGGTATAAAATGCAGAATAGTTTAAAACTAATTAAATACAGAAGGAGCTAAGCTATTAGTACTATAGCTTATAGTCTTTACTCTTATTAATTACTCTTTTCTTATTAAATAGGAGAATAAAGTCCCCTAGTAAAAGCCTCTCCTACTAAATAATATAGGAGTGCAATATATTATACTAATTAGTGCGGTATTAGCAGACCCTAGCAACCGCAGTAGCAGTAGCTTCCTGATCCTCTTCTAGCTAAGAGAAAGCGCAAATATAGAGTAGAACTTCCTCCTTAAAGGTCTTCACTTATCTCTAGTCTAGAACCCTCTATATAAGCATATTATTCTTAATTAGCATAATAGCTTTATAGCTATAGGTAAGGTAAAAGAGTATGAACCCTATTAGCCCATAAAGCGTTATCTAATTAGTAAATAAAAAGATAGGTAGTATTAGACCCTAATTCCATTATCCCCTATCTAACTAAGTTAGGATAATATATACTATTAGTTAGTAGCCCTTCTTATTAAAGCTATTAGCCTAAGTATTATAGGCTGAAATCACTCTTTTCTTAAAGCTATATTAAGTGTTCAGAACATCTATAGCGCTAGCATTCTCTACGCCGCCATTAATAATCAGGAGGCTGAAAACACTATACTAGCAAACAAAGTCTTTCTAAATAAAGCGGGCAATAATATTAGAATTAACTATAAGGCTCTACTAAGCCTCCCGCTAACCTATTAAATTATACTACCCCTTAATTAGAGCCTATTTCCCAATCTATTAAATATCTAATCAGATATAACTAAAAGGAATTACTTTAGGTTTAGTAGTAATATACTAGTTATCTTATCTAGCGGACTTTATAAACTAGTATTTTAGGTAGGTCTTGACCTAATCTGAGACTACTAAGTATATCCCTTCCCAGAAGTACTAGGAGAAGATCTAATAGAAGGTTATATTGCGCCCCTAGTAGCTAGATTCCTTATAAGCGGCTTAGATCAGGGAGATATAGAGGTTCATGCAATCTACTATGCGGCGAGAGAAGTAATGCCGCCTTGTCAGCTGCCTGAATAAGAAGCTATCCCGGGACTCATACCTCTAGGCCTTAATTTTAAACTTTAGGTACTAGGAGAGAGTTACGCCAGGAGGGCAGAGCAGGGTACAGAGATAGTAAGTAATTTGCTAGGACTCTATTAACTAGTACTAATTAGACTATAGCTAGGCGTTAGGTATTAAGAATAGTATAGTATTAGTAAGCTTATTAATAGGGCTAAATAAGGACTAAGTAGTATAAGCTTTTATATAGAAAATATTTATATTAATAAATTCCTCTACCTAATTAGGGTCCTCTGCCTCCGCAACATTAGAGGGCCTAGGGGGCTTGTGAGAAAGCCTATTAGTAGTAGTATTTAGACGCCTGGGAATATGCTTAATATTAAAGTTAAAGAGTTAAATCCACGCTATCTACCTTGTAATCAGCGCGCTAGGGACGTTAGATGCAGCCCCATTTAGCTGTGAAATAAGGACCTAAGTATTAGTCTCTAGCTAAAACCTAATACTATATATATATATGCAGAGCTTCTTTAATATTATTCATGTTATTAGGACTGCCCTTAACTCTAGCTTCCTGGTATTATATTTCAGCTTAGGGCTATACTAGATCCCACTCTTATATTGCGCTATAGCCCTCTTCCTATTAACTACCTAGCATAATACTGCACCCTAACCTTATAGGCTTATATCTATAGAGATAATAATCTATCTAGCTTTAGGTTTATAGCTTACTTTAATTAAGATAGGTGAGGAAGTTAGGGTATCCTTAAGTAGAGTTATAGTGTTCTGCTAATAGGGTCCCTATTTAAATATAGCTTCTTTATAAAGTAGCTCTATTAGTGGGAGGCAGATAGTTATAAAGTCTTTAATCTAGGGGTAGTAGAACGTTATAATACTGAGGAATAACTAAATATCGCTAATATTAGAATAAGCTTCCTACTCCTAAATCTTAATGACTTTCGCCCGATCTAGTTAATACTTATTATAACTATAGAGGTAACTAAAGATAATAGTAGACTCCTAGTACTACTGCAACTTCTCTCTAGCAATATTATACCTAGCGAGCTTAATGTTAGTAAGAACCTAATTAATATTGTAAAGGTGCTTATATATAAAGCGATGGATACCTAGGAAACTCTTGAGAGGCTTATCCCCATATTAAGAAATTAGGCCCTTTACTACAATATTATTAAGGAACGCCTTATAATAGTGGGGGATTAGGTTATATAGCATACGCGAAATTACCTGCATAAACTAGGCAATAGAATTTATAGCCCCCTAAGGCAAAGTATATATATAAAGCAACTCAATTGGGGTTATAAAAGTAGTAAAGTCCTAGCTCTTTTTATTTAAGGGAACCTAATTATATCTAGAGAAGAAGTCTAATAGGGATAAGAGATAATACCCCGCGAATTCCTTAGTGAACTTATCTATATTTAGTGGTGTAAAAGCGTCCTAGATTATAACTCTATTTATCTTTATAGCGGAATTAATTAGTCTGCAATTACTATCTTTCTTCTAAACTAGGAACCACGCGTTGTAGTAAGAAGCATAACTCTCCTCAAGAATGCCCTAATCTATCTATTATTAAAGTATATTGAGAAATTTACCCTTAAGTATATAGGGAATAGGAATACCCTTTACCTGCCACACCTTATGTGGAACAGTCTTATTTTCTGAGGGGGAGTAACAAAAGAGTTAAGTTAGCTACTCTCCTCCTATATTTAAGATAAGGCGGCCTCTCTATTTAGGAGTATTATTAAGAAAAGTTCCTTCTTATTTAGCGAGAGATAAATAAGTTTACTAAATATATATTCTTATTACTCCTTAGTTAACCTTAAATAGGGATAAATAATAGAGAACTTTAGTATAATAAAGCTCCTAAACTAACTTAGCTCCTACTACTACTAGACTCTAAGCGCCTCTATCTTCTTTACCTTCTATAGTAAGTCCCCCTCTAGTATTAACTTATTAGATAGTATATTATCTATAGAATAGACTTTCTAATCCTTTCTCTTATATATTATAAACGCCTTAGCTTATAGCTAATTAGCTTTATTAATAGGGTAACAGAAAGGCTACTAGTAGGCTATCCTAAAGCGCTAGTTCTCCTTGCGCATAAAGTCATCCACCTCCCAGTCTAAAGCTACAAAGATATAGCAAACTCTCTATTTAACTTTCTCCTACTAGCTAATCTGGGGGTAGCTTATAGTAGAAGCTATAATAGGGTAGGCCCGCGATACTAGACTATCCACAAACTTAGGAGCTAACTTAATAAACCCTAATTTATAAGTACTAAGCCAGCAACCCTCGCACCTATTACTATACTTTCTAAGCTTCTAAGTAGCTTTATATAGGTTCTAGAGTATTAAATTAACCTCTATCTTTAAGCATATAGCTAACGCAGCCTCTACTAGATTAGTTAGAATTAGAGTAGCTACCTTATTATTACTAATATTTAGGCCTACTAACTTAAGAGGCCTAGGAAATATACTAGGTAGAGGAATTCCCTTAGTAGGTTGCTTAATAGGACTACTAGGATCCAGTTTCCCTAGTTTTCTATAGCGCTAAGGACCTTCTAGTAATTCTCCTAGTCTAGAAAGAAAAAGTCTATACTTCCCTAGGTGCCTAAGCGTGTGAACCCAACTAGAACATAGATTCGCGTGGTCCTAACTTTAATAACCGCCCTAATTAGGTCCTCAAGGTATTCCTATATAATTTAGTAACTAATTATAAATGGCTACCTAAGTAATATACTATTAGCTTTATGCTCCTTAACTAAGAAGATATTAATTAGGACCTTATAGTCCCTAATCTAAGCGTAGGTTACAGCAGCTCTAGTAAATCGTTCCTACGCGCGATCCTTAGAGGTAAAGATACTAAGGCCTATTAGAGTCTTAGTATATAGAGTTTAGTATTAATTAAAATACTAGTAGCTTATAATATTTATCTTAGCGCTAGTATCTAGGATAGAGGCAAACCTTTTATTTTACTTAGGAGTTATGCTACTAAGAGAGATATCTAAGAGGAAGTATAGCGCCTACTAAGTGTTTAGTAGGTCTCCTTTCCTATTTAGCACTTAGGTAGCTATAGTAAATATAATAGCATAAGACGTAAGGTCTAGAAGGCGGTTATATTTTGCAATTTATTAATTAGCCTCTAGGACGTTATCTTCAATAAGCTTCTAAAGGGAAGAGGGTGCCAGCCGGTTAATATACTAGAAGTGCTCTATATTAAGAATTATCCTCGCTTCTCTAATTATGCTTATCTAGAAGTCCCCCCACTCTATAAACGCAACTATGAAGGGGATAGAGATATTACTATAAAACTTCTTATATATAGCTTTAGCAGCCTCATCCTTACTAGCCCTTATAAGAGGTATAAGATTAGTTCTAGTTAGAGCTACACCCTTAGTAGGAGAATTAGGCTAAGCTAGCTTAGATGGGCGCGGGTCTTAATATTAAGAGGGGGCTTATATAGAGTTGCTATACTGAGAAAGAACTTAAATAGGTTAAATCGGGACAAATTGGGGTAGCTAGAAGTCAGGCATTATAGTATTCTCTTCCTTATTAACTAGCTCTAAGACGCGTAGGTATAAATATAAGAAGTTTTGCTTATGAGGGGGCTTTACTACCCTACTACTAAGCATAAGCTTATTAGGGACCTATTTCGCCTGCTATTAAGTAGTAGCTATAAGGATTAGGGCGTAAGTTAACTCTATTGCTCCCAAGCAGGTGAAGTTCGCTCTGGCAGTAGCGCGCTTGAGAAGGCTGGCTTTAGCTAAAACTTCCCCTATATCTATAACCTCCTTTATAAAAAGCTGCCTAATTAGATTATCCTTTATAAACTTAATAATAGTAGTAATAGTAGGCTATAGATTCTAGTTAATTAAGTAGGTTATTATAGTTACCCTATTAAAGCTTATCTTTCTTCACCCCTTATATACTAGGTCCTTAGGAATCTTATTAACCTCGTTTTATATAGAGGGGTCCCTAAAGAAGTACTAGGTGTTATAGAGATAGAGAAGGTTGATCTAGCTATTATAAGTAAGCTGGGGGTAGTCCCTAATTCTTTTAGCCTCGCAGCTGCAGTACTAGCATATGCTATAAGGGCTTGCAGCTTAGTTTGGGTACCTTTTACGCCTAGCTATAGATTAGCCCTAGTTAGAGTTATTATATTAGAAAAGCTGGCCCTTTGGCTGGGAAGATATATAGTTGGCTTTAGCTGTCTTTACTAGTTTTAGGATCTGAGCCCCTAGTATCTTGAGAAGTGTAGTAATAGCAGCCTATTAGTTTAAGCTAAGCTGGGTTAGTTCTATAGTACTGGTTTAAATAGCGAGATTAAGTGCCCTAATACCCTCAGTAATCTTCTCAATCTCATTAGATCCTGCTAGCTTGACGTCCTTAGATACCTTAGATATTAGGGCTGCTTTACTTAGGGAGGCCTAAATAGAAGGGGAAGTCCTATCCTTAGCTACCTTAGAATTAGTAATAGCTGCCAGCAAAACGTACTTAAAGAGGTTAGAGTCCCTAAAAGCCTTGTTATAGCGCTGCTTATAGCTGATCTACCGCACTAGATGCTTCTTAAAGGAGGCGTAGTCGCTAGTATTAAATAGATTAATAAGAGTAGTATTTATAAATAGTATGATGCTAGTAGCTATATGCTTTGAGAAATACTTTATAAATACCTCAATAAGCTTAGTATTATCTATAACTAGTTTAGACCTAATCTTAGCCTTAGCCTTAATTTTTTCGATTTTCTAGAAGAGCTTGGCGGTAGTATCTAGGTTGTCGCTTTTAATTAGGGGGCTAAGCGCTAGGTTGTAAAGCTACTTGTTTGGGTTTAGCATGGGGTCCTTATTAAGGTGCCTATATATATTAACTATAGTATTATAGGCTTCCTTCTAGGTTATACCCTTAATTGCCGATTTAATTGTGACTCTGTGGTCGTTATTATAGTACTAGGGAAGGAACTTAACCTTAAGGTTATTTAAAAAGCTAGCCTGATTAGTCCGCGCGTTAAACACTTCTAGGAAGTTTGTAATATTACTACTAGTAAATAATAGAGCTCTATTGCTACTAGGCTGAGGTATGCGCGGTCTCTTAGCGCTAGGCTCCCTAATAATAACCTAGTTATTCATAGCCTTTATAAGATCTATAAGGGCACCCAGATTAATTATATTTGTGGCTAATCCCTTAGAGGTTATAGGTATCTTTATTAAGGCCTTACTTCCTTTAGAGGAGGACTCCTGAGGTTAAGATAGCTAGCTAGCTAAGCCCTCGCTATTCTGGTTAGAGTTCAAGCCTAGGTCGATTTTAGGCTTTTCTCAGTAACCCTTAAATTCCGGCTTATTAAAAAATTGTATAGCTGATATATTAGTTTATTTTTGGTGATAGTTATAGTATAACTTAGTATTATTAAATGAAATATATAGTATAAAGAACTAATAGTTAAAAGAACTATTAGTATAGCTTAGTAAATAAAGGTATAGCAGCTAGGCTATTAGATATATAACTAAGGGCCTGGACTAGCGTTGCTGTAGCAATTAGGGTGACCTTAACCTGAAGAATAGCAGTGTCACCATACAAATGGTGCGCAGTCACTGTCACGTATCGTAACGCACAGTTACTACCACGTGGCATACTGCCACTATCACGTGGCGTCTGCCGTCTATAAATAAGACCAGTAGCACAGAACATGATAACACAAGACTTTCATTCCCTTGATACCAAGACCTATCTTTCGTTGTTTCACTGCATATTGTTCTCGTTCACTGTTATTTGTTAAACGTCTTGTTACCCCCTCAGTACTGCCACAGTCATACTGAGAAGACGCTGACAAGCAGCTACTAAACCTTCTTTATGAAGCTTGTATATAGCCTAAATAGCCTTTTTGCCTATTAAGCACAAATCTTACCTTAATAATAATATGCTTCCTCTTCTAGAAAGTAGAACCTGCTTAACCTGAAGTTAGTTTGCTATCTAATCTACTTACTATTAATACTAGGAAAGCGTAATTAAAAGGAAGTCCCTATTAATCTATTGCTATTAACCTATATATTAATTCTAGCTAAACCTAATCTAGGGAAACCTTGCTGCGCTCTTCTTCTCCTCTATTATATTAGTGCTAGAGGAAGTATAATTAAAAAGGAAGTCTCTATTAATCTATTGCTATTAACGTATATGTTAATTCTAGCTAAACCTAATCTAGGGAAACCTTATTACGCTCTTTTTCTCCTCTATTGCTATCTCTAATTAGCCCTACTTACGCCTATATACTAACTAAATATTAGATTGAAATAGCCTCGGTATATTTCTAGTAGATATCTCTAGGAGTAGGGTAGCATTACTAAAAGCTGCTGAGGGTTGCTGAAAGTTTATGCTTAAAAGTTGGGGGTATTTGCAATACTTACGCAGATCTAGTCTGCGCGGGATTATTATTCTTCGCAAGTATTATCTAAATAGCGCGGGATTATTGGTCTTTGCAAGCAGTATTGGAATAGACTATAATTGGTCTGCGCGGAATTATTAGTCTTCGCGAGTATTATTAGAATAGACCACAACAAGTCTAAATAAGGCACTACCTCATATAATAAGGAGATTAGGTATTTAATTCACTTACGAGGCACTATTAGAATAACACAGAGGATATATATAAGCAAGCAGCTAAGAATAGCTACTAAAACCAACACAAAACAACCCCCAAACAGAGTCGTGCGCCCTTAGTACTACGCTAGCAAGGGCAACTCACTACCAAATAGTCCTCAGAGTGAGGGAGACTTATCTAGAGCTAAGGGACTCCTAGTCAGAGGCCCCTTAGGTAGTAAGATCTCCCTGGGATATCGCGGAATTAGATGATATACCTTATTAAAGTAATATAATACCCTAGGAATAAGCTTTAGGTAACTAGCCGTCTAATTAGAAAGGAATAGGGGAAAGCTATAGGATAAGAATAGAGAAGTTATATATAGGTATTATTCTAGTATGTGTGTGCGAGCATACCCTCTATCTCCTAACTATCCTAATCAGACCTCCATATATATGAGGTCCTTAATCAGAGTGCTGACTAAGAAAAGAAGAAAGCTGAGAAGAAAACAAGACTAGCTGATATGTTCGCTGTCTGGCTCCACTATTTCACCTAAAATAGCGATTAAATAATAGGGACCTTACTATCTATCCTTCTCACAATATACCCAAACAAGGGATTACAGTAGTAAATAGACGACTTCATTAGTACTGGGGCTATTGCAGGTAGCGAGGGCATCTGCAACCTTATGCTTAGCATATTCTTTGCGTAATTCGTCTGTCGCAGCGTTAATAGCTTTAGTATGGGCTGTAACGTCTAGCGAAGGGGTCGAATCGTGGCTAATATGTAGATAGGCGCTGAAGATGAGATGGGTTAGAACAAGGTTATTAGGGCCAGTAGTGTCGTTAATAGCCTTAATAGCTATCTAAAGGACTAGGTCGGGTTTAGCGCGGGGTAGTTCCTATCGAATAATAGTGAAAGCGCGCTGAAGAGGGCAATAATATCGCTCCGTTTTGCTAATCCTGTGGTGGGCTTTAATAGGTATAACCTTAACCGTAATAGCTATAGATTTAGCGTTATTTTCAAAGACTTTAGCGGCGAAGTTCAAGCTAGCATCAGTAATAATAAAATTAGGCAGGCCTTAGTAAACATAAATCCAGCAAAAGCAAAGGGTCTCCCAGGTCGTTTTAGCAGATAAATCGGAAAGAACGTACGTAGCATGAAATATCAGTATCAACAACGTATAGGGTAGCTTTACCCTCGAGATATACGATATTACAGACAATTTTATAGTTGAAATAGCGGTCATCTTTCGGCAAAAATTTGAATCTCTGAGGGGCTCTAGCATTTAATTGATAGCATTTACAGACCTTGGTTAACTGCTCTATTGCTACTATTCGAACGAGATAACTAGCATAGGTCAAAAGGGCTCCTAATTTAGCGACGGAGGGATAGCCAAAACAGCAATAGAGATAACAAAGCTTAGTATTAGGTAAGTAATAGGTTAGGACCTCTTTAGTATCCAGCAAGCTATACATAGCCCCATTTATAAATAACTAGAGTAGTAATATTACCCTAAAAAAGATAATTACGGAGTTTATTAAAATAGATACCTATTTAATCTTTATTAGTTAAATATAATAGAAAACGGGTATTTGCAGGTATAATGTAAAACACTATATTACTATATATAGTATTAACTATAATAGTGCCAAAAGAGTCCTTAAACGGGCTATCTCTAAAGCGCACTCTTGCTTAGCTAGCATTCGCCGTATTAACTGAAATTAACGGCTAAATATGCTATAAAGTAACGACCTGTTTTTGGCTAGTAGTAGATATAATAGCTGCGCCTGAATCTAGTATAATACCCTAGAAAACTTCCTTAGAGTATCTGCTATTAAGCGTAAATAGGTAGTAAGGAGTAGCACTACTAGGCAGAGCAAGCTAAGTAGAGGGGAGAGTGGGATAGAGTACTAGGTTAGCAGTAGGGTTAATACCTATAACTATATAGAACGTAGCTTAATTTAGTAGTAATCTAATTAATTTATTGCTATTAATAGTAAAAGAGGTCTTAGTGACGAAAGTAGTGAATTTGTGGGAAGGGGAAGAAGGGTTTAAAGGCTCTAAATCCTAGGGATTCTGCTAGAAGAAGTGGTCGACCTCAGTATTAGTATCATTAGGCTTTTTGTCGCCCTTAAATTAGAGGAGGAAGGTGACGAAGTTGTCTTTGGTAACGTTTTGCGAGTGCTTAGCGTATTTATTCTTGAAGTTGTTATACTCCTTATCTCTTTCTTCCTTCAAGTGCTTCTATAAGCGATACTCAGGCTTGCGGCATATCTAGCATCTTTAACCCTAGCGATAGCTAAATAACTTAGGGCGAATGTATTGATTTAGCTGGTTTTAGCGGTATCTACTGCTATTATTCTTGCAAAAGTTGCCTCAACCGCTATTTTAGAAGCGTCAATTAGTATATATAGCGTCAGTTTTAATAGGCATAGTTATAGCATCCTTATACACTTTATTTGAGGTAAATTAAGTAGTAAGGTATTTGTTGGGATATTCGCCCATCTGGACCCGACCTAAGTGTCGGGCCCGTGGCCTAGCGGGCAGGAACGTCGACTATAGTAGTTACGTGACTTCAGTTACGTGACCTACCTCATTAGTCTACTATATCATTTCTCCTTTCGCTAGCCACTCTTCTAGATACCTTCTTTCCTCAGACATCATTAATATTATTACTCTATTTTCGAGTTCTATTTTATCTCCTACCTTCTAGTACCAGTCTTTATGAGACCAACACTAATAAGTAGTTAACTTTACTATTATACCACTCAAATACTGCGAAATAACTGCAGATCAGCAAGGTTAAATAGACCACTAAAGAGATAATATCCAAAACCTAATAATCCTAAGTCTTCTGAGACTTGTTATTATAGCCTCTTGTTTTAGATACTATGCTAATAGATGATACTTCAAAACTTAATGATCCTGAGCTTTGCTCGTTGTTATAGCCTCTCGTTTTAAAGTATTATTTGAAGTTATTATTAGCGTTGTAGGTGAAGTTTCTAATCCCCCACTATTTAATGATAGCTGCAGCCTATCCCGCAAGCTATCATTTTTCAGCACCTTCTTATTAGCAGAGATCCCTTTAAGACTTGATGATCCTGAGTCTCTTTGACTTGTTGTTGTAGCCTCTTGTTTTGAAGCGATATCTGAAGTTCTTATTAATATTGTGGGCGAAGTTTCTGATCCCCCACCGTTCGATAAGTCCCGCGGTCCCCTCCCGCAATAACCTTGTTATGCTAGCAAAGTTATCTTTTAAACCCTCTTTTGCTCTTAGGTAGTTACCTTCTTTTGCCCTCTTTTGGCACCTTCAAAACCATTAAAAACCTCCACAAATAATTCCTCTGCTAAAACGCTAAAATAACATGATCTTTTTTGATAACTGCGTCGATTTGACGTATTTTTCGACTCCTTTTGGCGTATTTCAACCTGTTTTAGCGCTACCCACCACTTCGTTAACCTTTTTACCTTCACTACCTCTACTACTTACCTCAAAAACCTCCCTTCTTTACCCTTCTTTTGCTATTAAAATCGACCTCTTTAAACCCTCTAGATATAATAATAAGCAGTGAGCCCCAAGCCTGCCAAGAGAGATTTTTGATGTTGCTACCCGCCCGCTATTTTAGCTATTTTGCCTGCTGTTTTAGCAACTATGTTGATATCGCGGTAGCTACGCCATTTTGCTGCTATAAATGCGCCTTCTAAAACCGCGGTGAGCCCCGACCGCCCGCATAAAACAAGTTATTTCAGCCTCATATCGGATTTATTTGATTTATTTGTTTTGCTATACTTAGAAGGCCTCATTTGAGCCCTCTTTTGAGCTATTTAGCTATAACTGGCTCCCCCCCCCCCTTCGTTTTGCCCTATTGGGTTTGTTTGTTTTAATACGCGCAAAAGGCTCTTTTTGAGCCCTCTTTTGGCTATCTCTTTGGACTATATCTTTTTGGCCTATTTGATAATAATAATAATAGCCCCCC
>JAXCEF010000643.1:0-24093 GCA_037178605.1 Colletotrichum euphorbiae | reverse complement strand
TCCCCAACCTAGGACTAATAACCTACTTATATTAGGTCTTGAGGATAAGACCTTTAGAAGAGAGACCTAATATTATAACCCATTATATAAGGATAATAACTAACTAAACCACCTAGGCATCAGATAGCTAGGGCAGGATATTTGTACTATAGGATTACGGGAACGTCAGGATGCTCACAGTATAGAAGAACTATAGTATAAGTTATGTAATAATAAGATAAGACTGAGCGTGTAGTGAGAACTACTAAGCGCTCACCCGCAATCACTGAGCGCTCACCCGCGATCACTAAGCGATTACTAGTACCCAATTAGTGATCAGTAATAAGGGTGAAAGGGACTATTCGGGACTTATATATAAGTATGGACTTGGGACTCCTAAGAACAGACTTCCATAGCTCTTTAGCAATCAACTTCGTGATTACCCCAACGGTACTCTCAGCTTCATCTTATACTGCGACCCCCTTATGAGGACTATAACTGATCACCATACTCCGGGAACCCCAAGATTCACTCAGCAACACAGCATAGCAAGACCACACTATCAACCTAGCGTCATCCCTCAGCTTCTGTTAGCAGAACCCTACTGTCGGATAGCTGACCGTAACAGTATTGTTTGTATTGAAGCTATTCTGAAGTTGCGAGTGTGTAAGAGTCTAAGATACAAACTAGCTACTTGGGCAGTGGTGTTGTGCCATATTGGGCCTTCGAATTACAGTCACGTGACGTACGCACGTACATACGATATTATATCTCGCAGAGCGCCTATCCTGCTACTTCATAGGTTACAGTGTTATTGCGACAGTAAGCATTATAGCATTAATATTCTAGAAGTTAGTAATATCCTTACTAAACTCTTCTCTATTCTAGTTTTTACAAATATAGTGCTTTATTTAATCTGCTCATTTACTTCTATAGCAGTCCAGAAGTAGAAGTCATCTATAGTTATAACATCATATACACAGCTTACAATACTTAACCTATCCTAGACAATATAGACACCGTTATCTATAACATTTCTATAAGATATCAATAAAGCTTCCTTATAGTTACTAAACTTACTTTCTAGAAAAACTCAATAGATAAGCCTGCAAAGTCGACTATAAACTCCATCCATAGGTCTTTACTAAAGAGCTTATTGTGTTTATAGGTCTCAATATAGTATAGAATCTTAGTAGTTACTTACTTTATTGTGGTGTTTTCATTAAATTTAATATCTTAACTCTAATCCTCCTTATCTACTAGGGCCTTGCTTTTTACTAGTATTAGTAGCTCTATAATAAGTTTAAGCAGTTATTAGCTTAGTAGTATTAGCGATATTAATATTACTAAAGACCTCTCAGGAGTACTTATTTATATTTATTTGCAATGTAGTAGTTATAGTACTATTATTAAGGGTCCTAGAGTCGCTATTATATAAAAACGAGGCGTAGCCTATAATTTAGAGGAATAATTAGACATTACATGCTATTTCTTTCAGTAGTTATATTTCTATCTCTTCACACCCTTAGTAATAAGTGCTAATAGGAGGTAGTAATAATAATAATAAGTAGTTCTTATATTAAGTAGAGGCTTATAATACACATAAGTGAATATTAGGCTATTATTATTTATTATCTCTACTAGTTAGGTATTAGAGCTAAGCAGCAAATAGATTAGCTACTTTTATTTTCTTTTAGCTTTCTTCTCCTTAGTTAGCGCTCTAATTAAGAAGAACCTCCTATAAATAGGGGTCTAATTAGAGAGAATCACAGCCTTCTTAATTATAAACTTTTAGACTATTAACTTTTTTATTCTTCTTTTTATCTTCTTTCTAGAGATATCTACCTTTGAATATACACGCGCACTATAATTATACTTATATTTATCTTACTATTTTACTTTATTTCTTTCTAATTAGACAGCTAGTTACTCTAAAGCTTATTTCTAGGGTATTATATCACTTCAATAAGGCATATCACTTGATTCCGCGATATCCCAGGGAGATCTCACTACCTAGGGGACTCCTGATTAGGAGTACCTTAGCTCTGCATGAGTTTCCCTCACTCCGAGGACCATCTAGCAGTGAGTCGCCCTTGCTGGCGTAGTACCAAGGGCGCACGACTCTGTTTAGGGGTTGTTTTGTGTTGGTTTTAGTAGCTATTCTTAGCTGCCTGCTCACACGCATCATCTGCGTCGTTCCAGTATTGCGTGATATATTAAATAAAATGTTATTTAAGGCTTCAGTTGCTTATTTTACTCTGACTTGTATCTTAGGGTTAAATCGATTTGCTCTTCTTATCTTAAGGGTCTTAAGGGTCTTAAGAGAGTTAATATTGCTTAGAGGTTAATTATTAAGATATTAGTAGACCTCTTTTATAGTTATTTTATTACTTTAGAGTCTTATTATATAGTAGTTATAATAATAATAGTTAATAAGGTTATATAATAGATATAAGGATTAAATTAAGTTCTCTAAAGTAGTTAGCTTAACTACTTATTGTATATTAATTAATCTAGGTAGTATAAAAGAGCCACTAGTTACAATTATTAAATAGATTTAATATATAAATTAATTATAGACTAGTAGAGCTTTTATCTCTTTAAGTAGTAATCTTACTAATCTGCAGTTTATATCGTAGCTATAAGTAGTATAATAGTGAAGTTAACTACTAATTAATATTAGTTTGCACACAGGCGGGGTGACACAAACGCGCGCGTAGCCCTAATACGTATTGCTCATATTGAAGCTATTCTGAAGTTGCGAGTGTGTGTGTAAGATACAAACTGGCTACGTGGGCAGTGGTGTTGTGCCATATTGGGCCTGCGAATACGGTCACGTGACGTACGCATTACCTACGATATCGTATTCAGCAGAGCCCTCATCCTGCTACTCCGTGGGTTACGGGGTTATTGCGATAGGCTCTATAATAAAAATAATAATATAATAGATTAAACTGCTTATAGGTAATAATCGTAGTGAATCTCCCTCTCTCTGGGTGTATATATATCTGGAGAGACTAATCCCACTGGTAGGAGTCACTCAGGTAGAAGGTCTACCCTGCAGGGGTGGGACCCACCCCACATCACGTGACGTGACACTTTCCACGTACTAGGACGATTTTCAATGTTGAAGTTCTGCAAAAGCAAAAAACTACGCCGATTCAAGCCATGCCCGGTCTTGATGTGAATGTGACCATTGACTAGTATTGTTCCCAGAGTATATCACTCAACCTATCCGCGAAAAATGACACCATCGGCTTGCCTCGCCCAGGATGAAACTTGAAAAAGTTGCGCCTGCCCACAGTTGGCGTCAACGTGTTGTATCCATTGACCCCGGGAGGCAGACTCATCCTCAAGAGAACGGCCTTGACAGTTTCTGGTCTCTTCATTTCAATACCCGGGGGTAGGTTCATACGAACCGTGTTCTCGTCGTGAAACTGGTAAGTGATCGCGACAAGGGCAGCTGCTATCGGAGTCGCGAATGAAGTTCCGGACATTGTTGTCCAAAGGCCGGCATTTTTGGGCTTCTCAGTCATCTTGAGGCCGCTTTCCTCGCCTGCTTCTTTCAAGCTCATCGGCCACGTAGACTCAATGTTGCAACCGAGAATGCTAAAAGAATAGTCTGGGTTTGATGATGGCTGCGGGTTCATCGTAGATGCATAGCCAGTGTGATCGCATGCGAACATCTTGAAAACCCCGTCTGCTCTTGCCGGGAGAGAGATGTTCGCCCGAGTGTTACCGAAATTACCTGCTGCGCAAAACATGACGACGCGATTGGTCTGCTGGACGTTCGATACTGCGCTTCTGATTTCTCCGGTCATGTCGGTTTCGTAACCAATTGACATCGAGATGATGTCGGTTTCCCATTTTTCAATGGCGTGGGATACTGCCTAGCATATGTCAAGTCTTCGTCATCGCTAGCCGTGGAACACCTTCGGTCTTACCTCTGCTACCTTTGTCTCGCGATTGTGATCCTTATTCATAGACGACTGGTTCCGGCATACTCGTGCAACTGAAACTTCCACGTCTGGAGCTAGACGAAGCACGAGGCCGGCTATAAACGTCCCGTGTCCATCTTCATCAATGGGAGACTCAACGGCGTTGTCGAAGTCCTTGAAAAGCGGTATCCTCGTACCAGTTCGGTACCGCTGCCATCGCTTCTTGATGTAAGGGTGGGTTGCGTCGACTCCAGTGTCGATGATAGTAAGACGTATTCGTTCCATGGCATTCTCGTCGAACTTTCCCGGTAGTATGCTTTTTCGAAATTTGATGAAATCTTTGATCCACTTCTCGCTGAGTCTGAAACCACATGTCAGCCATCCACTGCTCTTCTGTGGGAGTTTTGAAGGCCTCTGTTATCAGACTTACGTATTGTTCGAAGACGCTGACTCTGGTCTCGCATCAAAGAGAACAGGACCCGCGTCCGCGTCACCTGGTGGGATCGTCTCTGTCAAGCCTGTCAGTAGTTGCTCCAAAGTCGAGTCCACATGCAACGATCGACATACCGGCCTCAGACATCTCAGAAAGCCCCGTCCCAATTCGAGAAACCCCTTGCTCCACCCCATCGTTGAATCTGTTACGGTTCGCGAACTCCACGGCCTGCCTTTTCTTTTCTTCCTCGTGCTTCTGTTGGATGAATCTTCGGTCTTCCTCTTCTTTTGCCCGACGTTTCTCTTCCGCTGCCCTTGACTTCTCGAGCTTGATCTTCTCGTCTTTGCGCGTCTTATCCTCTCGTTTCTTCTCTTCCTCTATACGCTCTTGCTCTGCGTCTTTTCTCGCATCCTCCTCCTCCTTCTTCTTTTTCAGTTCCGCTGCTATCTTTCTCTCTTTCTCTTCTTCGAGTGACTTCTTCTCCATCTTTACTTGCTCAAGTACTTGTCTGGTCAAACCACACCACTTTGCAATGACTTCCGCTCGCCTCTCGGTGATTCTTCTTTTTGCGCGTCTCCGAATCCTCCGCAACACCACCTGCCATCTTTGACGTGCTAGCAGCCGCCGGGATAGTAGATACCACTTCTGTCGTATCTCTCTCTTCTGAGGCAAAGCACGCCTCACGCGCGATCGTACCTCAGTGAGGCATTTCGTCCACCTCGCCTGTGCAACCTGTCCCAACATGCTTTTCCACACCCATCCGGCTTCGTCTGAAAGACCCAGAGTGGCTTCACTATGTCCCGGATCGACTCTGCGGAACGCCCTGATGTCGGATTTGAGATCAGCGTACACCTCGTCGCCGCGCTTTCTGTTGTTGAGCTCTGAAATATAGATGCGCGATAATTTTAGTCTCTCCAGAGTGATTGCCTTGAGATCTTCAAAGGTTTTATTGCCATAGGCTTTCTGCAATGCGCGCACTTTGATCTTCAGAAGCCTTGTACGTTCTCCGGGTGAATTGGACTTGCGCTCAAGCAGCTCGGAGCAGAAATGGAGCACATCTAGCGCGTCATCGCCGGCTCTTAAGTTGCCTTCAGTTTCCATGTTTTTGATGGCCAGGGCCAGACCTTCGTTGTTGAGTTGAGCTGCCTTTCGCCAATTCTTCTCATTCCTGTGACATACAGCGATCTCAAGCAACGCCTGGATCAACTTCTGTCGGGCATCCCTGGTGCGTATCGGATCCGGTGGCTTTGTCGATTCCCTAGCAGCCAGAACTTCTCGGCTGAAGCTCTCAGCACGACGTAAATCGCCCACCGCGAAGAAGCAGCCGATCAAGTGCTCTTTTGCGAGTATGATGTCGCGGTCGGATCGCGAAAGCTTCTTGATACCGTCCCAGAGAAGAGCTTCCATGATCATGTCTGCTGCCCTCCCCGCATTCTCATTGTTCTCTTTCAACATGCCAGAGGCTCTAGTGACAGCTCGTCGCAGATCGTGTCTCGTGAGGTTTTTGCGCTCTTCGATACCAGCGCCTGCTTTCAGCTTGGGCGTGCCATGGCGATCTGGCGGCTGGATTACGATAGCAGGCTTTTCGCCGACCTTGATCTTCGGGCGATGGTTTTCATTGCTCTTTCTCCTCGCTGCCGGCTCGCCGACGGGTGAGAGACCGCCTTCATTTCTGCCCGTTCCGGCATCAGCGCTTCTGCCTCTTCGCCGGGGTTGCGCTGGAGTTGCAAGATTTGAAGAGCCGTCTTTCTTATCGTCCTGCTTGAGGACGGTTTTCCTTTGGTAGGCGTCGTTGAGGCTTGGAGCACGACGGTGCTGAGGTTGACTCTGCTGATCTTTGGAGGCCGCCTCATCTTTTCCCGCCTGCCTGGATCCCATATTCGATAGACAGTAGAAGCATCGGGAACAGTACAAGGCCTGAGCCTTGCGCGCCCAGCTCACTGCCGCAAGTGATCGCCAGAGTCTGATAAGCCGGCTTTTCCGTGTGAGGACGGCGTTGCCAGAGGGTCTCAGGTCGACGGGTCGAGAATACAGGGCGACAACCCGGCACACGTTCACCACTTCCACAAAATCAATCCAAGCCAGCAGTTTTTAGTGTCTTGCTGGGAGGCGGGGTGTGTCACCTGATTTCCGCCGTACCCCTGTCCGATGTAAGCGCATAAGGCGCATGGCATCTTAGGACCTGCAGAAGGTGGTGCAAGACGTGCCCACCGCAGCCTGCTGAGGCTGTTCCAACTAATCCAAGCATTCGCGATATACATTATAAAAGGTTTGTAGTGATGTCGATATCGATTCGTTTAAGTGGTGGCTTTCTACGTTGCTTTTTGTTGAATCAAGTGCCACCAACATGCCTGGTTTGCAACCTTTTTCTCCTCTAAAGATTTGAAGAAAACATGAACCAAAATACACAACTGGGAGTGAGGCACTTGTTCATATGCAAGTGACTTGTGCTAGTGCTCAGCATACCCACTGCGAATGCTCCTTGAAGCAGGCTATCGACACTAGGATGGTAATCCCTGCTCAAGCGTTGTTGCGAGGAGATTGCGATAGTTTTCTTGGGCGGTAAATTGAGTGGCTTATGGCAAACATTATACATATACACGAAAATCATTCAATTGCCTGCGGGAAACGAAACTATCGTTAGTATGTATGATCGTTTCTCATTTGGTGTTCTTGATACCCGTAGATGGCTGTTGCAGTTGCGAAATTGCAAAGGCTCGCTTCTGCATCACGCAAGTATGTAGATGCATGACCCAACTCCGATTAAGTGATAGCCTCATGCACTCAAATGCACCCGTACTGAACGAGGCAAAAGACCGAGGCATCCAAGAAATTTTATTGGTCACCGCTAGTTGAGAGAACAGATAAGCGCTTGTACGAATGATCAGTTGCGACCCGCGAGTGAGAATGGCACCGCAGGTGAACGAACCACCACCACAGCCTTGGCAGGCTCAGCCATCTCATTCTTCAGTGTTGCGCAGTATGCATGCGCAACCTTTGGAAACACAGTAAGAGATCTGTAATGCCTCACCGTCTACTCGTGAGACGGCGGGCCGAAGACTTGGACACCCTCCACGGCCTGCTCTACCTTGCAAGTGTCCCGGCAGCAAGACCCGGTCAGTGGACCAAGATGATGGCAGGCTTGCGCGGCGAGGTTTTGCTGCTTGCATCTCAAATTCCCAACCTCGCACTATTCGGCATGACACATGAGCGTTGGACTTAGACATGTTCGACTGGAAGAACGCCAGAGATGAAGCTTACGCGAGAGTCTCTCCACGAGTCGGCATCTTGTTATTCACACTAAATGACGAGCATGGTCGTGCAACATCTCGGTAGGTCAGTCGGCGATGGGAAGCGTCACCTTGAACCCCACCGCGTGGCCGATGTCAAGCAGACAAGAGCTGCGCGCGCCCTCTCCCACGGCCATTGCCCACACCGACCCGAAACGACAAGTCAAGAGGCAAGAAGAGACGACCCGTATTACCATCACCCAGACCCTCCCTCTACCATCGAGCACTCGCGTAGCTACCGCTACACTTCGTGGCGGGCTTCCGGCGGAACCCACCCCTCGGTCGTCTGGCGGCATCAGCGATAAACAACTGGGGGCGATTCTGGGAGCTACTATCGGAACTGTCTTTATTATCTTACTTGCTGGTTGCTGCCTTCTTCGGAGCAGGCGCGCAACAAAACATAAATATACCCGCAGACTCCATTCGCCAAAGTCACGTACGCCATCGCCCGCTGTCTCAGCCGAACCCCGATTTGTCCCAGGTTGTTCACTTTCCTTGAAGCATATTCCCCAAACAGCTAACGTTGGTTAGTTCCTCCCGTTCCGCCAGCGAGTCCTTCTAACACCGGCTTCCAACCCGGTCGTTCTGGCCGTCGCCCGCGGCCTCCAGCTCCTCAGGGGCCCTCTTTCCCTCCGAATCCCCCTTTATATCCGCCTGGCCCTCCTTCTCATCAACCAGGTCCTCCATCTCATACACCAAACCCTCCATCTCAAAAAGCTGGTCCTCCGTCTCATAGAACTGGTCCTCCTTCCCGCCATCCTGGTCTACCGTCGCATACTCCCGTCCCTCCCGCTCCTCGTTCACGTCATTCTGGTCTTCCTTCACATGCTTCCGTTCCTCTGGATGCCCCTTCGTCACACCCAGCCGAGCCGCCCCGGGCATATCCAAGTCACACGATCAACTACGCCTCTGGGACTCATTACAACGTTAGAACCCCTCAACCTGCGGACACATCACCCGTAGTGGAGGCACCATCGCCACCACCGCCACCTGATATTCACGCTCCTGGTCATAGGTTCAAGAAGCGGGCAAAGAGACCGGCACTTAATATGCCTCTTGCTACCCTGCTCGGAATGAACTCAGAACCAAGAGGGAGAATGTCCCTGACGACCACTCGGAGAACTGTAAAGTTTGTACAAAAGTAGCGCAGTTTTACCATCAATACAACCACCGCCTCGGCAATGACAAGCTCCTCCGTACGATACCAACTAATTGCAAAAAGACAAAGATGTAGGCCTCGGTGCATTCAAACACAGGTTAGCATTATTTTCCTCTGAAGACTTCTATTTTACATTATCATCTCAACTCAAATTCATTACCACAGACTTTAAATCATCCTAAAGTTCCTGCTTTTCTAGGACTGTCCATAGTCATTTCGATGGCTTGCACTGCCAGTTATCCGCATTCTTCGACCCCGAACCATTATCTTTGAACGTATTACGCAAGGGGTATCTGCAATGCCGACGCTGGAATTCAACGCCCAAATCCGCAGTGTCATTGACGAACTTCGTTCCCTTGATGGTGTCCGGGCCAGCACCACCCTCTACCCAGTTCACCACGGCCGCGAGGACGTTGTGCTCCGCGTCGAAGGGGAGGTTTTCGGCAATTGCAGCAGCGCCGCCTCCCTGGCCGATGATCCAGGCCCCGGGTCCCCTGCTGCAGTGAGACATGCCGGAGATCTGGAAGTAGCGAGCGAATTCGTCCATACCGGCGTTATCCAGCTTCATGCCCTCGGCCAGGCGATCGTAGAAGATGGGGGTGTGGAAGCTCGTGATCTGGTTGTCTTGAAGACCGTGGTACATCAGGAGTTTTCCACCGCGGTTCTTGAACGCGGACAGGTCGCTCGGGTTCGTTCTGACGTTGCCGGGGTTCTTCTGATCGGCGAAGATGCCGTCTTTCTCGAGCTTGTACGTTGCCGGGTCCCATTTGGGGTCGTTACGAACAGCGAACCGGAACCAGTTCTTCGAAAGAGGGAACGGCTTGCCGCTGTACAGCCCGTCCGCGGAAACGATCTCGCTACCGGGATTCATGGCTGGCCAGAAGAAGGTGCCATTGGGATAGTTGGTGGGGCTGAAGATCTTCTCGACTATATCGATCTGGGCGTCCGTGAGGCACTTGTTCTTATCAGGAGCCCTCCCCTGACACTTCAGTTTCCTCGGGTCGAACTTGCATCGGGAGGGGTCCTCCAAAATGCCGTCCTCAGCGCCGTCGATCTTGTCGCACTGCTTGAGAACCTCATTGTGGATCGTCGTCTTCCAGACCTCGGGCTTGATAAAGTCCTTTGAGTCGGCAGCCCCAGTCAGAGGGAAGAAGCCGGCTCGCCAGGAGTAGAGGTTGTTAAAGTCCACGGCGGGAGCACCGGCCACGATGCCGTCAAAGTCTTCGGGGAACATGTCTGCGGCCTGGATGCCCTGACGGCCGCCCAGGGAGCATCCCATGTAGTACGATTTCGTGGGTCCGGTCTTGTACAGCGATTGGACAAGTTGCTTTCCCGCAGCAACGCCAACGTGGATTCTGCGTATGCCTCGTCAGCTGATTTGAAGGCTGGTGAACGAGGGACGAATAACGTACGCCCTCGATGAAAAGTCAAGGACCACCTCGTCGTTGTCGAGGAATTGAGACGCGGTGGTCCCGTCATGTCCGTTGTTGGTTCCAACAGCCGCAAACCCGTTGGCCGTGGCGTATGCGAGATCCTCGTAGTGCACGCCTAGTCACTGGGTCAGGTCGAAGGGGCGCGGCCAAACGTCGCGTCGTTCTGAAGGTACTTACATCCGTCAAGACCTCCTCCACCGACGGTTACCAAGCGGCCGTTCCACTTCTCGGGCAGCCATACCTCGGCGGCTACTTCCGACTTGCCCGAGGTTGTGATGTTCATGGCAACGCGACATAGGTTCGCCCGAATTACTTGGTTTGACCGGCCGCAGGACCCGCTCTGGTCCCGGAACTCGAGTCTGGCGCCAGACGCGACGAATTCCAACACGCGGATTTTTGACTTGGCCACCGTCGTCTGTGGCTTGAGAGCAAGACAGTCGTCTTGTACGGCCGCCAGAGAGGGCGCGGCGAGCGCCAGGACGGCAACAAAGGTTTCCAGAATCATGATAGCGGCGGCGACGTGTGCCAACAAGCAGCGCTGGACTTTGTTCTGGTCATGGTTCCGATCGAAGTGATGAAGAAAGAAAGACAAGGTTTAAGTCAAGTATGGATTATGATCTGTTCCCACCACGGCGCCGCCGGCGGGTGTAGTTTCATCACAATAGACCGCAGCTAAAACCATTGTGAGGGGAAACCGGTTCCGGGCGGGGAAGCTCATGTTGGAGGGAGAGGGGAGCGCGACGAGGGGGCACAGCGATCCATCCCATGTTCACCACCAGCCAGCCTGCGTCGCCCGATGTTCGGGCGATCCCCCCTCAAACCATAAGCTCAATTCAAGACGTGAGTCTCGCTGACCGTCAGGTACAGCAAGTTACACCACATCGTCGTGAGCTTCCGGCAGAACGGTGCCGAACTTCCCCGGCACACGGATGGTGTCATCGATGACTTCGCCTTACACACGCACACACACACACACTCTCTCTCTCTCTCTCTCTCTCTCTCTCTCTCTCTCTCTCTCTCTCTCTCTCTCTCTCTCTCTCACATGTGCGACGCTTGGAATTCTCTGCCGACATCGGGGTTTGAACGTGAAGAAATCTGAGAGAAGTAGCACCTAAGAGTAGTGCGCGCGCGCCGCGCGGGGCGACTGTGGATCAGCTGGGGTAAAGTGACACGCGAGCTAGGTTACTCCCTGCAGACACAGATCGGGAGCTCGTTGTTCGGCGCTACCAATGCCGAGATTTTGGGACGGGAGGGTTCATTCTGTGAAACAGCGCGATCCAACGAGCAGCCACCGCAACGAAACGCGCGAAGTGTTTTGTGTCTACCGTAGTAGGCTCTTATTGCGTGCATTGGGGATCAGTCGGCCGGTTATCTACAGAACCATGCATCCTTTTCCCTCAAAGTGCTCAAGCGGGTGAAAATGGACACGTAAACAGAAGCTAGGCGAGTATTGCCTTGTAAACCTGGTTATAATGAAAAAAGACTATAATAGAAGCCATGTCAATCTATCAAGCCCTGTCTATGCCTGATGCCATCAATTTAGTGGAATCAATACACCTACAAGACTGGTCTGGTCTGCCTTGACCCTGGATCGCACAATTTCCCTCTTGGTTGACAAGCAGGGAGCATGTACACTAGAAATGGAATGCTCTCATGATTGGCCGACTCTCCAACGGGACTGCCTATAGGAGTAAGATAACCTAGCAGGAGGCAGCTCCTGCGGGCAGCTGTCCGGCGCCGTGCCGGCCCGGCCGAGACCCACAATGCCGTTCGCACCTTGCACCGACAAGAGCAGCGCCGGGGAAAATCAAATCGGCGATGTCCTCGAGACGGGAGCTGCCAAGGCCCACGTTTCTCCCTCTGAAGGACCTACCAAACCAAAGGGATTGCAGCTTATTGAAAGGATATCCAGACGCAATCAGCCTACCTTCCAAAGGACCAACATAACCGTCGCCCAACCACATTATCGCCCTCGGATCGACACTATCCCGTCGTCCACAACCAACACCATTTTAGGCGGCAACATCATTCGACGTCAACTGTTCTCCAACGCCATCAAGATCCGGGATGGCGGTCCAGATCGTCTCCGACATCCACCTCGAGGCGTCAAAATCCTACGACTACTATGAGATCCCACCCATGGCACCCACCCTGGCCCTGCTCGAGGACATCGGCGCCGTCAAAGCCCACAAAACCGCCTTCCTCGGCTTCTTGAATCACCGACTCACCACCTTCCGCACCGTCCTCTTCCTCCCGGGCAACCACGAAGCATACCATTGCGGCTGGACTGAGATGCTCGCCGATCCTCCGCGACTTCGAGAGATGCTCGCGCGGGTGACCCGAGATATGCTGGGAGCAGAATCAAGCCTGGGTTTTCGACGGATTTGTCGCGGGAGGTGTGCTTCAA
Source organism: Colletotrichum euphorbiae (assembly GCA_037178605.1). Lineage (NCBI taxonomy): Eukaryota > Fungi > Ascomycota > Sordariomycetes > Glomerellales > Glomerellaceae > Colletotrichum > Colletotrichum euphorbiae. The sequence goes on along the minus strand of JAXCEF010000643.1, from coordinate 11,454 downwards.
GAGCGCGGAGGTCAAGGTTTGGGCTTTGGGACACACGCATTTCAACTGCCATTTCAAGGTTGACGGAGACGGTGCTCCGCCGTTGAGGGTGCTCTCGAATCAGAAGGGGTATCACGGAGCAGCTGATGGATTCGACGTGGAGAAGGTTATCCGGCTGTAGACACCCGGTTGGATGAGGCTGCTTCGCAGATCGTCAACCAAGTCAGATGAACACGCCGGGTACGATGGCCCCCGCATTATGCTGCCCCGAATATCCAGCAAGCCTTTGTAGACTTGACAGCACATGACGATACCACATGGGTTCGAGGCAGATATTCACCAAAAATCATCCTGCTCGTCTCGAACACGACCCTCCACCGTTTCAGATCCTCCCGCCGTTGGATGATGATCGTCTCGAGACGCGGGCACCCCTCTGCCAGGCGATGCAAGACATTCCCCGTTTCCCCGGCCGGGCATCACTCCATCGCGACGTGCCTGACATCAGTTCGTGGGATTCCCTGCAAGCAAAGCCGACGTGGTGCTGTGTTGGCGCCGGACCGAAGTGTGCCATGGTGAAGTCGGATCTGGGGTTCGTCACTCCCTTTTCCGCCTGGGCGACGACGGCCCAGACGGACGGTGACGCTGACAGGGCCTCGCTCCAGACCCTCGAGCACAATTCGGGGGGGGAAGGGCACCGGAATATTTGAATTTGTTTGCTGCTGACGAGCTGCGCAGGAAACCCATTGGGCGAACGTGTCTTCCGGTATCTTTCTTCTTTCGGGGCTGGGGCCGTACTTATGGGGGACTCGGTTGTAGGCCGCCAAAGGAAAGCGCTGAGCCACGACGCATGAGGTGGCCTCCTAGGCAACTGTTGTGCACCTCAGGTAAGGTACCTCGGTAGACAACCGCCAACATAACTTTGACGTCACAATTCTGGGGTTTTAAAATGTCTCAAGTACTTTGGGTGATGCTCATTGAATCGCCACTTCTCGATCCACGTCAACCCAGCTTTTCAGACTGTTGGTATTGACAATCTCTGAACGATCAAGCCGTGAGAGAGCCCGAGTAAAGTCGCGCATGTACTCAGCAGCGCGGCGCGCAGGACGTTCGTGGGCCTCAAAAGGGCAGTTGAGCAGCGTCACCGCTACGTCCCGGACTTTGTAAGTCTAAGGTACTCAAGTCAGCAGTCGGCCGGTATGATCTTGATCGATGATCTGCAACTTACCAGATACAGGCCGTTAGGTTCGAGGTAAGCGTAAGGGATGCTGTGCAAAAGATGCAGCATCTGTCGACAAATGTCCTCCCTCTCAGTCCAATTCGCCTTCAACGCCGCCGCGACATCCTCAGCACACATGGCAGCGTTGGGTCCAGTCGCGCTCTCCTGCAGCACGACATCGATCTGCTCCAGAAGAATACTCTGCAGCCACAGATGCGTGACGTGAATGTTGGCCCGCATGATCTCCGCTTGGCCATGGATGACTTTCGAATGCTCCGAAGTGCGGCAGTGATCCGCCGCCGCCGCCGTCGGGCTGTCGTCGCTCGACACTGCTGGCCGACTATCGCCATCGTACCTCGGGGTGACAGCAGGTGGTGGTGCATCGAAGAAGCTCTCAGATGACGCCCATTGCCGCATCGGTCCCGGCGCGTCGTCGAGCATGTACCGCATCTCCTGCAGCAGGTCGCGCAGACGCGCGAGGCGCACGGCCGGGCTGCGCCCGAGTTCGCATTCGCAACCCACGTTGGCCATGGCTTCCTGCAACCCCTTGTGGAACACTCGAGAATGCAGGATGAATGCACTCGCGAGAGTCACGGGTGGCGGTTGTGGTGGCTGCTCCTGGGCGCCTCCGGTGCATGGCGTCCCGGGGGATATCGTGGGAGGTACCGAGGGGATGATGCGTGTCTCGAAGATCTGCTCGTCGTCCACGGCGAGCGGTACCAGGGCCTCGAAGTTGACCTCGCGCAGGTCCTTGGAGTTGAAGTAGGTGAGGTGCTCCGACCGACCACTCTGGACTTTGGTGTGTCTGCGATACGTTAGCTTCAGTAATGCAGCAGCTGCATACCAGATGTTTTGGGAACTCTCACGCCCAGGCGTAAAACAACAACCAAAAGGCCTTCTTTCTCAACTGCGTCTCGATGCAATTCAGGCCCTCGTAGTCAGAGATTCGATGCAGTCCCAGCAGTTTCGCAAGCTGCATGAACTCGACGTCAAATATCCGGCTCCGGTTCGCCTGTCCCGTCTGGAAACACGCCAGTGATAGCACGTACGAGACGGCCCATTTCCGCAGGTTGATGTGGTCCCAATACCTCGCGTCCCTGTGCCGCGTGGCGAGCTCTGTGCAGCAGTTGATAAAGGCAGTGCGCGTCTCGAAGCGAATGCCGGCTTCCGGGTCGACGGCGCGGTAGACCCTGAACCGCGACGGCAAGAGGCCGACGGTGATTGCTACCAGGCTCATGAGAAGTGCAAAGAAATCACGGTCTGTCACATCGCGATTGTTGGCGAGGTCGTGGCGAAAGCTGGGCCGGTGCACGACAGGGACGAGAACGTAGACGAGGTCGAGGTAGTCTGCCATCATGATGTTGATGAGGGCCCTCGAGCATAGCTCGTCCGTCGGGAAGCCATGGCCAAGTACTGATGGTGAGTCCGTGGTGGCAGCGACGCCAACCGCGTGTGGCGAGGGGCCATTGATGACGGGTCGCGAAGCCTCATAAGGCGACCTCGCCGGCGAAGCCCTCGGAAGACAGGGTTCATCTCGCGGTAATACAAGAACAGGCTCGTGGTTCACCGCCGGCTGCGATGTTGGTCTTTCCGACTGCGGTGTCTCGCTCTCATTCGCCCGCTCACAATCGCTCTGATCCGACGTCGATGGGAGACGTTTCCTGCAGGGTCCGTAAGTATGCATTCATGGAGACGTCACACGACACAGTACCATGGAACACAAGAACAAGGCCTCTGCAGAGCCCCCCCCCCCCCCCCCCCCCCAGATCGCTCGCTCACCTTCGCTTCGGCCCCCGCGGCCTTGTGGGCACAATGAAGCTGCATGCAATCCCAAGCCGGAGACAGTCGCGGCACTGAGCCTGAGACCCGGCAACAGGAGACTGCTGGGTACCGTCAAAGTGACATTTCCTCCTGCGGGCACGACACGCATCACAAGCCCTGCTGGCTAAACTTGTCCTGGCACTAACGATAACAGAGGTATCCGGCGTCTTGCTGTGTCTCCTCCTCTGCGCCGTTGGCGACAGTGACGGTTGAGTACTTGATCGACGCATTCTGTTCGGCGACCCATCGTTGGGGTTCGTCGTCGAAGGCCCCAATGGCGTGTGGTTCGTTTCGGCGAAAACGCGGGGAGAAAATTGAGGGGGAGAAATGGGTGAAGAATGCGGAGAAAATGTGGGAAGTTTTCCGGGTCCTTGGAAAAAATTGGTGTGGGTGAACAGCGCTAGTTTTCCTGGAGGCGGGATGCGGGATGCGGGATGCGGATTTGAACTGGCCACTGGCCGACTATTTCCCGGGAACCCACCCGGGTTTCCCATCTCTTTGGTCATTTGACATGGGATGGGCGGGCTTGTTGGAGACGAGGTGATGCTTGGGGTTTTTGGGGGAGAATCGGACGAGTTCCGAGATGTCTGGATCTCACGCGGATCTCACGCGGAAAGGGGTCCTGGGTTTGATGGGTTGGACGAGACTTATCCGGAGTTGGAAATGCCATCCAGTGCGGGTTGGGCATCGCGGCTCTTCGTTGACCAAAAATCCGCTGATTATTTCTCTTGAGTCCAAGTCTAAGGGAGGGGTTCGCGAAAGTGGCTCATTACGTTTTACATTCATTTCCATCCAGACCGCTGCATGATGTCTTATCTCCCACCCAAACCATAAATTCGCCGCCAACCTAGGCCCGCAGACCACGCCATCTGCTGGTCTTCTCAACGACTATAGGCGACTCCAAAAACTCCCCTCGACTGCTCGTTCCCACGAGGATGCCGTACTTGCCAGCGTCGCTACGCCAGCACTCCTCCAGTTCAGCCCAGTAGCTCGTCGCACGCAGCAGGTCCACGGTGATTTCCGCTGTGGTGCTGGCGCCGGGCTCGAGGGTGACCTTGGAGAAGCCCTTCAGCTCCTTGGCCGGGCGAGTGATGGTGTCGCGAATGGTGCTCGTCAGAGGCGTATTGGCTGCTGGCGTCACGTAGGCTTGGACAACCTCAGAACCCGAGCGGGAGCCGGTGTTTGTGACCTTGACGCGGATGGTGACTGTCTCGTCCGGGTCGCGAGAGACTTGGAGGTCGGACATGTGGAAAGTTGTGTATGACAAACCGTGACCGAAGGGAAAGAGAGGCTCGATATCGAGCGTGTCGTACCATCGGTAGCCGACGTAGACGTCCTCACTGTAGAGCACACGGCCGTTGTCAGACCGGAAGTTGAGGGCCGCCGGGTTATCGGCTACACGGCGAGGCATAGTGACAAGAAGTTTTCCGGCCTAACAGCTGAACGTTAGAGACTTGTTGGAATTCTTCATGATCAAGAGAACTTACCGGATTAACCTCTCCAAAGAGAACATCCGCAATGCCATTGCCGCACTCGTTACCACCGAACCAAGATTGAACAACCGCCCCGGCCTGATCGATCCACGGCATGGCGACCGGCGTTCCGCTCTGAACGACAACAGCAGTGTTGGGGTTAGCAGCCAACACGGCCGCGATCAAATCGTCAGTTCCGGGGGGCAAGGCCATGTGAGTCCTGTCGAAACCTTCAGACTCCCATTCGCCACTGAGACCAGCGCAGATGACGACCTGATCAACGCTTTTAGCAACGTCGATCGCCTCCTGGATCGCCGTCTTGGGCTCAAGTCTAGGGCATCCGCTGAAGCGGACACCCCCTTGGCCCAAGTCGACAGTTCCAGATGGCTTGATCTTGCTGGTCTTGGAGCAGCCGAAGCGCACAAGAACGCGGTAGCTCTTGCCGGCCTCGAGGTGCAGGCGTCCCAGCTCTTCCACTGTTCCGCAACCGAGAAAGCTGCTGCCCAGGCGTTGGTTCTCCACGTTCGACACCACCAGCTTGCCGTCGATGTAGAGCTCACCGGTTCCGTGAACCGAAAGACCGAAATCCCATTCGCCAGATTTCTCCGGCGTGAGAATTCCCTCGGTCTCGGCCCACCAGAGCTCGTTGAGGTCAGGGTTCTCGTAGTCGACGAACCAGATGTTGGCGTCGTCGAGAACGCGCTCCTCCAGAGCCTTGCGGGAGTCGGATGCGCCGTTGGGTGCGGGGGGGTCGTTGTAGACGCGAAGCACGAATCCCCTCTGCTTGTCATCTGGAGTGCGGAGGTTTTTCCCAAGAAGGGGCAGGGACTGGTGGCCGTACGCGCCCTGAGAGAACACGACGTCCTTGGCAAGACCCTTGATGCCCTCCAAGGGCGTGATGGTGTTGTAAGCCCTCAGACCGGCGCTTCCACCACCGCAGTACGTCGCGATGGTGGCATTGGGTCCGATGACGGCAACCTTCTTGTTCTTGTCGAACGGCAAGATGTTTCTCTCATTCTTCAGCAGCACTTGTGACTTGGCAGCAGCTTCGCGCAGAAGAGCAATGTGTTCAGGAGTGTTCGCCTCGGTCTCGGGCGCGTTGGGCGGGATCTTTGTGTTCTCAAGGCCGTGCTTGACCAGCTTCAAGATGTTGCGCACCGCTGAGTCGAGTACGGAGCGCTTGACCTTGTTTGCCGTGACGGCGTGCGCCAGGGTCTCGCCACGCCAACGGGTCGGCCCAGGCATCTCCAGGTCCAGGCCGGCGTTGATGGCCTCGGACGTGCTATAAGTGCCGTACCAGTCAGACATGACCAGACCGTCCCACTCCCACTCGTTTCTCAGAATCTCTTGCAGAATGTGCTTGTTCTCGGCTGCATGGTGGCCGTTCAGCTGGCTGTACGAGGTCATGACGGCCTTCGGCTTGGCCATCTCGATAGCGATCATGAAGGGGACCAAGTAGATCTCGCGGAGGGTACGCTCTGTGACAACGGCGTTGACAGCCATGCGCTCGCTCTCCATGTCGTTGCAGACGTAGTGCTTGAGGGTAGCTGCAACACCAAACTCCTGCACGCCGTTGATGTAATTGCCAGCGAGGATACCTGACAGCACAGGGTCTTCGGAGTATGACTCGAAGCCACGTCCGCCGAGAGGGCTTCGCTGAATGTTGACCGTAGGTCCAAGGAGAACATGGGCGCCCTTTGCATGGGCCTCATCAGACAACAGACGTCCCAATCGCTGGACTAGCTCTGTATCGAAGGTCGCACCGATGGCGGTGCCGCATGGAAGGCAAGCTGAGGGAGTGCTGTCGAAGAAATGTGTGCCTCGAACGCCGTTGGGGCCGTCAGAGAGGCGGATGGGGTTGATGCCCAGGCGCTCGATCGTTTGCGTATGCCACCATCCGTTGCCTGGTCGTCCGGTAAGCGGTGAGTGCGAGTGAGCTCGTGGTGGTGCTTACCGGCTGTGAGAGCAACCTTCTCCTCCAGCGTCAGCTGCTCTAGTAGTGCCTCAACGTCCATTATGAAAGGATGTGCTACGAGATCACCGGTGGAAGTTTGGGCGAACGGTTCAACGGATAGATGAGTTTTCAGACTAAAACTCAGAGAAACACACACGAAGACGTCAGAAACTTGGAAAAGGGAGAAAACACGCGACTCTATGGGCGAACATCCTTTATTCCTGGAGTAAGCGCGGGGAGCTCCAAGACCCGTCGCAACCGCGGGGTCCTGGCCCACAAGAAGGGCATCAATCGAACTCCGACGTCCATGACGTAGATCTATTCGAAGTATAGGAATGATCTGGGTCCGGCGTCCACTTGCTTCAGGAACGTCGCGTGGGACGTGAGCCGACGCGAAGGTCACGCACGATTCAAGAGAATGCGCTGGAGACGGAGAAATACGACTTGGTGAGAAACTTGTGGAGAATGCACGGGACGTAGTGTGATCCGAGCTTTATCTTCTCAGAATCCCACCGGCAGCCAAGACTACATTTCTCCGCCTCGGTCTCGCTTATCCACCTCCGGACGATATGCAACTGACCGCAGTTCTCCGCCTCCTTCTCCCGACTCCAGACTTCTCGCCGCCATCCGACTCTTTACACTATTGTCTGCCATGTGGGTCGTATGGGCCCCCCCCGAGAGCCTTCCTGGAGGAGTTCTTCTCCATGGTGGGACCGCAGCGTTGGACAGTTCCGGCCCCATGGGCCATGCATGCAGCATGACCCAATTTCCTCGCTCCGGAGCAACACGCGACGACCAGGGCATCGGGATAAGAAACTCCACACCTCTGTTTTTTTTTTCTCCTTTACGTTTCCCGTATCAAGCTGAACTGATTTCGTTTGTTCCACGTGCGTACCGCAGCAGTGTTGTATATAGACCAGGCCTGTTCCCCGGTGACTTTCGTGATGCCATCCCGCGTCACGGTCCCTTCAGGCTCGCCAGAGTCCAGACAATTCGACAACGACCTCGTCAACAGGATTTCCTTCCCGTGAAGCTCTATACCCCTTTCGCCCCTTAGTTTGACATTCCCAGACGTTTTCGGGAGTTGTCCGAACAGTCATCGTCAAGATGGCGAAACCTGTCGAGGAGCTCAACAGCCTGCCGAGCGACGGCAAGCCGTGGTGGAAGCACGGCTATCTTCTCAAGCTGAACTTCATCACCCTATCCATGGTTCTGTTTTGTACGTGGCCGACGCGATGATCTCCGGTCTCGGTCTCGACCCAGCAACTAACAAGAACCAATCTAGCCTCCGCCAACGGTTACGATGGTGGTATCATGGGCGGTCTTCTTGCCCTAAACACCTGGAACGAATTCATGGACTTCCCAACGGGAGCTTACTTAGGATGGATCGGAGCCATCTACTGGCTCGGCAACGGTATCTCGTTTCCCGTCGCCGCCTGGGTGTCGAACCGCTGGGGTCGCAAGCCCGGCGTTTACGCCGGCTACCTCTTCCTCATCCTCGGTGTCGGTCTACAAGCCGGGGCCCAGAACGAGAAGACTTTCACCTACTCCCGTCTCGTCATCGGAATCGCCGCCTCTTGGCTCGGAAATGCCGCCCCCCTGCTGATCAACGAGATCGCCCATCCGAAGCAACGATCTATCGCCAATGCTCTCTTCATGGTTGGCTGGTACTTCGGTGGTAAGTGCTGGACGAAGTCGATGATTGTATCAAATGCTAACTCGGTCTCGACTAGGTACTCTCTGCGGATGGGTTACATTTGCCTGCAGAAACATCCCCTCCGACTGGTCCTGGCGAATCCCCGTCCTCTTGCAGATCGTCCTCCCCTTCGTCGCCCTCCCCGGCTTCCTCATGTCTCCGGAGAGCCCTCGCTGGCTCATCAGCGTCGGCCGCGTGGAGGAAGCTACCGAAGTGATCGCCAAGCACCACGCCGGCGGCGACCGATCCAACGCCCTCGTCCAGTACCAGATTGTCGAGATTCAAGCCACCATCACGGCCGAGAAGGAGGCGTCCGCCAGCGCTTCCTACGCCGACATGATCAAGACTCCCGGGAACCGGCACAGACTCTTCATCTCGGTGACCCTCGGCATCTTTGCTCAATGGGGTTCGTGCCGCTCGCCAAATTTACGCTCGCCGAGGGACTTCGCTAACTGCAGATGGCAACAGCCGGTAACGGAGTCGTCAGCTACTACCTCCCACTGTAAGTCGTGTCGTCCCCTTGCTTCCTCGCGAAACCTTCGTTGACGCTCTTCGAAGCATTCTCAACTCCATCGGAGTCACGTCGGTCACGGACCAGACCTTGATCTCGGCCTGCCTGAACGTGTGGAACCTGCTCTGGGCCATCGCGGCCGCGACGAACGTCGACCGTCTTGGTCGTCGCTTCTTGTTCCTGACCTCGGCCACCGTCATGTTGTCCAGTTTCATCGTCATCACCGGTCTCAGCGCCAAGTTCGCCGAATCCGCGTCCTCGAGCATTGGCTCCGCGGTCATCCCGTTCTTGTTCATCTTCTACGCCGGCTACGACATTGCCATGTAAGTCTCCGACTAGACCCTTTACATTGAACGACCTTTTTTTCTGACCGATGCGGCACAGGACTCCCTTCTTGACGGCGTACCCTTGTGAAATCTGGCAATTTTCGCTGAGGTCACGCGGTCTGACCGTCACCTGGTGCGCAAGCGTCACCGCTATCTTTATCAATACCTTTGTCAACCCTATTGCCTTGGAGGCCATCCACTGGAAGTACTACATTGTCTTCATGGTCATGCTCTTCCTCCTCCTCATCACTTCCTACTTCTGCTACCCCGAGACTCGCGGCCACACTCTGGAGCAGATCGCAGTCATCTTTGATGGCGACAGCGCTGCTGTGCCTCCCCCGGCAGTCACCAGCGAGAAGATGGAGGTCATGGTCACTCACAGTGACGAGATGGAGAAGAAGCAGGAGGTTTGAGTCTCTTCATGGCGTTGTTGGAAAAGGACTGGATGACGTACCGTCTTTAGGCAGACGGACGTTTCTTCCGTGATAATTATGCAGCAGATGTGCCATGTGAATTTAGCTAATGAGTTCAAATTTGATGCGCTCTCGACTTGACGGCGCGGCGCAAAGTTTCGACACTGAAACTTGCTCTGGATCAAGACCGCGAAAACCATTCAGTAGCTTGATTCATACAACTGACTTGACGACTGTCCGTCTTTGATACTTTTGGATCGAGGGGTTGACTCGTTGTTTCCCATGTACGTGATTGCAGTTTTACATGCGCATTCTTTGCAGTCTGTGGTAGGCAGGACAATCTGGACGGGCCGAACCTCAACTCATCTGCATGAGCCCTACGGCGAGAACGATTCGCTGAAATAAGTTCCGGTGGAGGTGACGCAGAGAAAAAAAGGTGATGCATTGGTGCCGTGCGTGACGAAACCTCACGCGCTTCTTTTGTGTCAGTTAAGTCGGCGCCTCCTTTCCCTCTCCGATCTTTCTAGTTGAGTGATGTTCCCAACATCTTTTCTCTACCATTCTCATCGCATCTGAACGTACCCAGCTTGCCTGTTCGCCGACCCTTCCACTTTTTTGACGACCAGTTTTCCAGCTCTAGGCCAGCCAACATGACTTTCAGGCTCGCCGCTCATCGATGCCGAGACCCTGAAGACCCTGGGGATAAAAGTCTTCGACGGCAGCAACGTGCCAAAGTACGCGATCTTGTGTCATACCTGGCTGTCAAGGACGAAGAAGTCAGCTTGTTGGAAATGTGCCAAATCGCCAAAGACGCTGGACACGCCGCAACACGCAAGTCCGGCTACCAAAGGATCACCGAAACCTGCAGAGACGCCAAAGCCCAAGGCTTGCCACACGCCTGGGTCGACACCTGCTGCTTCGACGCCACCAACGCAGTGGAGCTCGGCGAGGCCATGCACTCCCTGTTCCGATGGTACTACAACGCCGGAGTGCGCCTGGTCCATCTCTCGGATCTCAAGCGCCGACACCGGCAACGCCTACACCATGTTGGGCGTATCCCATGACGTGCTGCCGTCGGTTCCGCCGGGGTTTGTGTCTTTGGGAGCTGGTAGCCCCGAAGAAGGTTGAAGTCTTCGACGAGGCGTAGAACTTCTGATGAGGGTCTACTCTGGATTCCAACGTTCGGACGCACAGATGCAGGAATCGCCAACGCGGACGAGTCCGTTTTCGAGAACACGGACGGAGTGCTGAACGCTACCGGGCCGCTCGAAAGTTGAGTTGGAGCGTAACTCCAAAGACGAAGCGCGAAGAAGACGCTGTTTATTATCTCCTGGGCATATTCAACGTCAGGACTTCCCTTCGTCGATTACGTTCGAGGGGACCAGGGCGTTCAAGAGACTATAAATCGAGATCGCCAACCGTCACAAAGACATATCCATCTTACTGAGCCCGTACCAAGATGACAAACTTTGTGGAACAGGGCACCAGAACGTGGCCTATACCCAACAGCTTTCCAGTATTGAGCATGTGTTTGCCCCATGGCCAGCCGACTTCGTGCAGGTCGAGGAAGCTTGTGCGGCTAGGGCCGGATTATTGCGTCCGACGAGCCGGATTACAACGTCTCCGCGGCGGACGGGCATGTCAGTTTCGGCAAGAAACTCCTTGAAGTGCACTCGCAGGAGGGTTGCTTCTTCCGTAAAGGCACAAATACGCATCTATATGGGGCAGCTGGAGGACCCGCGTACAAGTAGATCGACCAGAGAAATTGCTGCGGAAGGTCGGCAAGGAGTCTCTTCATCAAGCGCCGTCCAAAATTTGGTTGAGTTACCCAGCAGAGCGTACTTGTTTGTATCTTTTCTGAAATACCATGCGGCCGTAGATGAAGAGTTCCTTGTCTTGACGAGGTCAACAGACTGGGACTGGATTCACCATGGCGCGGCGGCGCGGTCAGTCGAGGCCCTCCGATTCCAAGCCCGGAGCAGCGACGACGTCCTTCGAGCGTCTTCTCTCGAACGCGTCGCCGCAGGAGCAGAGGGAATGATTTCAAGACCCCCCGGGGTGGGGGG
>JAXCEF010000642.1:0-24106 GCA_037178605.1 Colletotrichum euphorbiae | reverse complement strand
ACCCTAACCCTAACCCTAACCCTAACCCTAACCCTAACCCTAACCCTAACCCTAACCCTAACCCTAACCCTAACCCTAACCCTAACCCTAGCCCTAACCCTAACCCTAACCCTAACCCTAAGGATATTAACGGGCTAGAGGTAGCTTTAGATACCAGTTTTATAGATAACTCGATAGATTGAAAGAGCTCTCAAGCATCTGCAATAAAGCTATTTAGAGGGATAATCGCTTAGGGGGCTAATAAATAATAAATAGGAATAACTTTAACTATAGAAGCAGAGCTTTTAGCTCTCTCGCAGGCTGTAAAAAAAGGATCATTCGTAAATTAGCTAATAACTACCTTATAGGTGAGCCTCCCTCCTAGAGGAGAGCCTTCCCATATAGTTAATTAGCCCCACAGTTAGCCTCATAATTAGACTTATAATAGCCTTAAGGTGGTTATCTAATATAATAATACTTAAATAATTAGACTAGTAACCTAATAGATTATTTAACTATAAACTAAGTTATACTATATTAATATCTATAACTATTAGCTACATCAAGAGATTCAAGATAACTATATAGAGGTTATTTATACCTAATTAGCTGAAATGATAGTAGATGAGATGATGAAGGCCCTGCTAGCTGCTACCTTTACTACCTTTATTAGCTAACTTAACCTTGCGAATAAGAGTAACCTTCTTGTAGATAATAGGTATACTGGATTAGAGGCTAAATAGACTAAAATAGCTCTGTAAATAGCGTCACTCTTTCCTACCTACTGGGAGGTTTTAATGAGCATAATGGGCGCGATTTAAAGCAATAGATATACCCTCAAATAGGCTATATATAAAAAGGCCTATAAGTAGGGGATTTAAGATTTATAAAAGTGGCTATTTTAGCTATTTTGGCTAGTTTATCTAGTTTGGACCCTTTAGGCACCAACCTGAGGGAGCGTGTCGGACTAGGCGTACGCCGATAGGCGTATGCCGATTTGACCCGAAATCCGTCCCGACCGGTAGCCAGATTGTGGGCACCTGTATCTAGCAGAGATTTTGGTGGAGACCTTTGTACCTCAGAACTTGCGAAATACACACACCGATTTTCACCCAATTGACGCGAAAAGTCCGACAAGTAACTCTGTATAGGTACCGGAATGTCCGAGCTATGCACACATCGCTTATGCGATGTGGGTCTGCTCGGCCTGACAAGACACAGGCAGGATGACCGACACCCCCGGGAACCAGCCCAGTAACAACAACACCGCCCAAAATATCACCACCAACCCTATCTTCCAAACCAAAACCCAGTCCCAGAATTACACCATAACAACCCCAATCAAGCTCCCCCTTAGCCACTCCAAATCCCCCACCGCGCCCGCCCTCAGGAACTCCCGAGCGGTCCTCCTCCAAGTGCCCACCTCCTCCTCCGTACTCCCCCAGAGCCGCGGCGCAATGCGCATGAAGTACACCAACATGACGCCGACGACCATCGCGAACTTGCACATGAACACATCATCCACAATCCCCACCGCGTATTGTCTGTAAGCTTTTAAAAAGGAACTCAGCAAGCCCCTGTCGCCGTGCTTGTCCTCCAACACCATCGCTTCAACGCACCACATGCCCACATCCCCCGCTGCTTCGCCGAACTGCGCAAGTTCCCAGTCCACGATGTAAATATCCGGCGCGTTATTGCCGTTGGTGTTGTTGTCGATGTCGGAGCCACCCGAAAAGCGGAGGATGGCATTCATCGGCCGGAAATCCCACGCCGTCAGCGTGCGCACCGTCCCCGGCCCGCGCAGCGCTATCAGGATCCTCTCGCTCTCCTCGCCATCCGTCACCACGGATTGAACGAGCTTGTCCATCAATGCACCGGGATTGTAGAACCGCTCCAGCTCCGGGTTTACAGGCTCAAAGCCGGATGCCCCCGAGGCGGCGCCCGCAACCTGGAGGCAGCCCAGCCACTTCCCGATCCGCGCGCCGATATCCGCCATGTCTAGCGTCGGATTCCTCCGGAACGCGTCAAGCAGGTCCATGTCCCCTGCCCAGGACATGACAAAACCATTCTCCGTGGTCCTCAACACCCTCGGCACTCGCACGCTCGGCTCCGCGCGCGACGCCTCCGCCACGGCGCGGGATGTCAGCGCGCGGACCTCGGTGGTAAGCCGGGCGGGCGAGACGACGTTGTCGCTGAACTTTGGGGTGCAGTCGGCGCATTTCAGCACGGCTGGCTCGGTGATCGGATGGTCGGGGTGCGAAAAGCCGTCCAGTCGCCAGATGTAGCAGGATGTGCCGGCTTCTATGGGGTTCGCGGAGGTGCATGTGATGTTGTTGTCGGCGAGGTATTGGTCTATCCCGGCAGCCCAGAGGCGCGGGTGGCGGGGCTGGGTGGTTGCTGGTGGCATTTCTAGGCTTCGAGTTGGATGATGCGTTGGATTAGCTGGGAGGTTTGGGTGCTCCGGAAGGTATCTACCCTGATTTTTATTTCTTTCCTGAGGATGGCTGTCTGTGACGGGCGCATGGAATAAGGTTTTGGGGGACATGAGGAGTGCGTGCAGGTGATACGGGTGTATGTACTGGGGATGGACCACCACACCATTCATTCTTTGCATGTTGCTTTCCCCCATTAGGCGTTCAGACTACCTGTCCAAAGCCACCAGTGTAGTCTCATACCGCTTCAACATGGCATCCACAGGAGAAAAGCTCTTCGTCCGCAAAATCGAAGAGAAGGCCCGTCTGATTCCCACCAACATCTTCGCGCGCGTCCCGCTCGACGACTGGGAGACAAACGGCTACCGCTCCATCACCTGGAAGCAATACAACGACGGCATCAACAAGATCGCGCACTGGCTGGACGAGACGCTCGGCAAGTCGGCGAACAATGATACGGTGTCCTACTTTGGGCCCAATGACATCCGCTATGCGTTTGTTTTTGCGGCGCTGAACAAGTCTAACCGGAAGGCCCGTCACCCCTTTCCGGAGAGTACTCGAAATACACTGATGTGTGGGAAAACAGCTGCTCACCCCTGACGGCCGCCTCGTGAAGGGGGCGCTGCATGGCCTCCTCGCCGCATCCGAATGCAAAGCATGGCTGTACACCGAGGACGAGGTTGCCGCCCAGACCCCCTTCGGCCTGGACGAAGCTGGCATCGCGCTGCACGCCTTCCCTTCCCTGGAATGGTGTCTCGACGCCGAGGACACTCCGCCGTACCCGTACACCAAGACCTACGAAGGGCACAAGTGGGAAACGGTCCTGATTATCCACACCTCCGGCACAACCGGCCCGCCCAAGCCCATCTACATGAACAACGGCTTCTGGGCGGCGGCCTGCGCGTCGCCACAGCTGGCCAAGCGGAACTGGCCAAGGGGCATTTGCACCCAGGAGCTGTATGGTAGGAGTCTGATACTGGCCTGCCCGATGCGCTGGAACTCGGGGCTGATCCTGACGAACGCGTTTGGCGTGTTTGCGAATACCTGCTGCGTGCTGCCGCCGGCCGACAAGGTGGGTCTGCCGCCCGCCGTGTTCGACAAGCTCGCCAAGCTCAACCACGTGGAAGGGCTGGTGGCGACGCCGTTTACTGTCGTTGAGCTGTTCAACGACGCCACGACCCGCCCGACGCTCCAAGCCCTGGAGTTTGTCACGTACCTCGGTGCGCGGCTGGATAAGGTCGTCGGCGACGCGCTGGTGCAGCACACGCGTCTTGGGTCCGTGATCGGCGCCACCGAAACCGGCGGGCGGTTCTCGTTTCTGCCGATGGAGAAAAGGTTCTGGCACACGTACGACTTCATCCCCGAGGCGCACGTGCGGCTCGTCCCGATCGACAAGTCGGGGCTGCCGGCGAGTGCGGCCGAGGACAGCAGTGTGCACCGCATGTTTATCGACCGACCGGAGGGGCAGATCAGGGAGTACATGTGTGCGTTTTGGAATGTGCGGATGTTTGAGGGTGTCGATACGATCGATACCAAGGAGCTGTGGCGGCCGGTGGATTGTGACGGGGAGGTACGGTGGGAGTTTTTTGCGCGGGCTGATGACTCGGTCAAACTGTTTGGCGGGGTGTCCTTCGACGCGGCCGAGTTCGAGACGCCAATTGCGAGACACCCCGGTGTTCGGCATGCGTTCGTCGGGGGCGCTGGCCGGCCGGCGCCGTTTGTGATTCTGGACATGTACGAGGATGCAGTGCGTGGACGGCAGCTAGATAGGGCCAATGTCGCGAGGGAGATCTGGGAAACGTGTATCGAGCCGTTGAATCGCCAGGTTGTCAAGGAGATCCGGATCCCGGCGGAGACCGTCATGGTGGCGGCGGAGGGGCGGCCGTTGCCGTTGAGCATCAAGCAGCTTGTGCTGCGGACGCGGGCGGAGGAGGAGTACAAGGTTGAGATTGAGGCGGCGTATGGGAGGTTGAACGAGGGGCAGGATAGTCGAGACAAGCTCGCCGAGTTCATGAAGTAGACCGCCCGTCTGTAGCTGCTGTTAAGGAATTGAATTCGCAATGTTGGTATTCCTGCCTTGCTGCACTGGTCTCGAAAGTACACGTAACACACCCATCCGCGCTACACATCAATATCCTCCAGATCCTTACTCGACCAAACGCCCGGCACAACTCTAGTATCCAACGGCCTTCTCTCATACCCAAGCGCCAAAATCCCCCGATCATTCGTGATCCGGTGCTTCTCGAGCCAGTCGTAAATCGGGTCCCAGTCTTTGCACTGCCGCTGATACCCCCAGCCAGTACCCTCGTAGTCACCCCGCCACTCGACTGTTCAATCAGGGTTGCACATAATGGTCTGCCGCACGTAGTCCCAGCAGTGGTTGAGGTGCTCAAGCTGCCAGCCGACGCCGAAGAGAGGTTGTGTCTTGTCGCCGGTGCGGTTGTAGTAGAGGTCGTAAAATGCGTGTTTGGTTGAGTACTGTTTTTCGGATTTTTTTCCTTTAGTTGATGATAGGTGGTTGAGGTGAGGGTGCGTGGCGCAAGGAGGCTTACAAGACAATGTAGTTGATGCGCGATGCCGGTCCAGCCTGATGGGCCGCGGGGAGAGGACAGGTCCAGGCCTGGCATGTCGGGGAGGCCGGTGCTGGTCACCATGACAAGGCCTCTGCCCACTATCTGAAGTCAGCTATCCAACCTGGAGCAATTCCAAAACTTGAGAGCTCAATACATGGCAAGATGTGGCTCCAATTCCTCAACTCGTCTTCGTCCGGCGGACGTGTAAAGTCATCGTTGGCCTCGAGGATCGCGGTAACCGGGAATATAAGCAGTTGGCAAAAAAACGTGATACGGTTGGGGAAACACCACTCACTCTCAGGTGCAATCCAATGCGGATGTCTATCGGCACCAAGCAGCAACAGCAAAGCCGACAGCGTGATAAGATTCGAAAGCGACAGCAAAAACGTCGGGCGAAGCCTCCGCAGCCTACCCGGCCTCGGCGCAGGAGCCGGCTCGTTTGCGGACTGAATCAGCCTGGCTGGCATCCTCTTCGCTCGAGTCTCCCGAGGCCACGTACCCGTCCTCCTTGGCGCAGAACTGCCGAGACCCCATGTTTCCACCTTACCTTTTGCCGGCAAGATCTGAGAGGCAAGTTGCTTGGCAGCGTTGAATGTGTTATCCCCTGTTTAGGTTACTGGTTATGTTTACTGTTGTAGAGGTGCCATATGTTGCCGCATTGGGTAAATGCAGTGGAGTGCTTCTCGAAGCCATTAGGTAAGAACGTCTAAAAAAGAAAGACCCCTCCCGTGGCGTTAAGGGTAGCGACTTGGCAGAGACGATAAGCTTCACATGGTACCCCAGCTTAGCCTGCTGCAAGACGAGGTAACTGGCGTTCTGCCCCAAACTTTCCAACCTGGGATCTCCACACTAGCGCAGCGGTACCTACTTCTAACGCACAGCCGAAGGAAACCTTAATTCGACTGCCACTTGCTAAGCCGCCAGCTCTCGTTCTCGTTGTCTGCCGCCGCCCCTCTCGCCAGTCAATTCGATCCACGTCTACATCCGCACCACGATCTTCTCCCCAGATAGTTTCTTGGCCCGAATCAGCTCCATACCCGCCATAATCGCCTCGAAGCCGCCATCCAGCACTCGGAGGGGATGGTGCTTGAGCTTCCCCTCAGCGACCAGCTTCCTCGCCACGTCCCAAAGCTTCACCCCGAATTCTTGCAGCTCTTCGTTCGGGTCGCTCCGGTACGGCGCAGGCCAGGTGCACCCCTCGCCAAACACTCTCGGCCCGACGGCGAAGTCGCACTTGACGACCTTGCGCGTGGCCGCGTGCTCCTGCCACGGGTCCAGCGAGACGTATTTGCCGCCCGCGCGCCCTATGGCCGCGAGGCAGAGGATGGTCGATTCGACGCTGGTGATGCAGTCGAGGGCGTATTTTAAGTTGTTGTTTGTAAAGGACTTCTGTGGGATGTCATTCGTCAGCCGGGGCACGAGTCGTCAATTCGTCATTTGCCAATTTTGCCCATGTGGACAAGGACAACTCAAATTGCCCGGCGAGTACTTCAGTGGCGTGGAGGATGACCAAAGAAAGACAAAGAAATAAAACTCACAATTCTCTGCGCACATTCCTTGTCATGCCTGTCGAAAACCTCCTCGGCACCGTTGCTTCTCGCCAGGGCAAAGTTTCTGGGCGAGCACACGGCGATAGGTATCAATCCAGACCTGGATCCCCGTCAGCACAGCCCGAAAGCGAAGCCCCAGTGTCTCGCAACTCACAACTTCAAGAGCTGGAGAGCAATGGTAGCCGTAGCCGTACTCCCGCCATACACCAGCACATGCGCGCCCTGCTCCATCGGCTGATCCGGGAGCGGCAGACCCAGCAGCTTAAGCGCCAAGCCGGCGGTGCACACCCCCACTGGCAGACTCGCGGCAGCCTCATAACCCCACGCGTCAGGGATCTTCATCCACATGCGGCCGCGAGTTACGTTGTAGTCGGCAAACGCCCCGCGCTCCGGGCTCGCTTCGAAGAGCTCGTTCTGCGCCCCGCACACGCGATCGCCTAATTGTACATCAGTCACGTCTGCCCCGATAGCGACGACCTCGCCTGCAAAGTCCGCACCAAGGATTGCGTGGGGGACAGCGAACGGCCCGCGCATCTTGGTGTCGCTGGGGTTGACGCCGACGGCGTGTACGCGAACGAGGACTTGGTCTGGCGGCAGGGATGGGAAGGGGCAGTCGCGACGGATGATGACGTTGTCGTGGTCGTCGACAACTAGGCCCGCCTGGGTGGTGGGCGGTGTAAACGAGCCGGCCATTCTGCCAAGGTCTGCCAAGGTCCGCCAAGGAGTCGTAAACGAGAATGGTGATGAGAAAAATGGATGTGGTTGGAGGGAGAGGGGAAGAGGGAGACTAAAATGCACCTTTATTTATGTGAAGTAGAGTCGGCGAGGGCCAGGGTTCAAGGTTGTAGTGTGCATACGTCTTGCCTTGATGGTCTACGGTATCGGCTCGTACGCATTTGCCGACAACAACCCGATTCCGCCTCC
Source organism: Colletotrichum euphorbiae (assembly GCA_037178605.1). Lineage (NCBI taxonomy): Eukaryota > Fungi > Ascomycota > Sordariomycetes > Glomerellales > Glomerellaceae > Colletotrichum > Colletotrichum euphorbiae. Next base: position 16,648 of record JAXCEF010000642.1, on the reverse strand, counting down.
CAGAGCCATGCAACGAAGCGGCGTATTCTCTATGCATTCATACCCATCAAACCATCATATATTAACCCGGTCCTATCACTGGCAGGCTCTGTCAAAGCCAAGAACCTCTCCCTCACGACTCACGCGACACCGGACAACCACTCTCGCGATAAACTTTTCTGTCGTTCACAATGAGCCTCTCCCAAAAACCCTCTAAAGCAATTTTGTGCATGCACGGCGGCGGAGCCTCCCCCGACATCTTGCGCTTCCAGACCTCCTCCCTGCGCGCCGCCCTGGCCCGCGAGTACGACTTCCACTACGCGTCCGCACCGCACCTCGCCACGCCCGGGCCCGACGTACTCCCGTTCTTCGCGGGCATGGACCCGTTCTACAGCTGGTTCAGGCCGGTGCACGACGACCCCGCCTCGGATATCGTCACTTTCAACGAGGCGGTGCACAAAAGCGTCGAGACGTACACCAGAAACAACCCCGGCGTCAAGATTGTCGGAGTTCTCGGCTTCTCCCAGGGCGCGGTGGCGTCGACCCTGCTCCTGTGGCAGCGGCAGCTCGGGCGGGTGACTTGGCTGCCCGACGTCAAGTTCGGAATCCTACTCTGCCCCGGGTACAGTGCCGTCGCCACAGGGTATATGAGGGATATCTGCGAGCGAGAGAACCGCGGTGAGGAGGGGGTTGTGGTGCAGTTGCCGACGCTGCATTTACACGGACGCCGAGATACCATAAATTTGCCGCAGTCAAGAAGGATGTACGCGACTCATTACAAGGGCGCCAGGTTGGCGGAGTTTGACGGCGGGCATCAGGTGCCGAGGAGGGTTGGCGATGTCAAGAAGGTGGTTGAGTATGTGCGAGGGATTCCCTTGTAGAACGAAGAGAGTGGGGTGTGGAGTTGGGGTGATGTTATAGGTGGAAGCCCCGGAGTGTGGTCTTAAGTGTTAGGTTGTCTGTTAGTCCACTGACTGACGCAGCACCCCTTTGTTGCATACGTCGAATGGATACAACACCCCTTTGTTGCATACGTCAGGTGTAGCAGACATGGTATACAGAGTGTGAAGAGGTAGTTATCTATGATAGAAAACATGCTGCATGTAAAATGAGAATTATCATATGAGGTCAGCCCGCTATTGGTCCAGTTTGTGGTTGGACCCAAATGGGACCTGACTGAGCCCTGAAGACGTCACAGTCTGCCGCATCGTTGATATCGACGACACGGAGAACACCAACTTTGAATCAAACCTCACTGTCCAATTCAGTCCACTCACCGCCGCCAAAATGTCCTACAACCTGCCGCCCCCAGCCGCACCGTCAACCTCCAGCCTCGACTTCTCCGACAAACCCTATCACACCTCGCGCATCGACCCTCTAACCCGCTTCCACGAGAATGTCGCCCGAGTCCGTCGCTGGGTCGAGGACAACCTCTCCGTACGTGATCCTCATCACTCCCACCCACCAACGCGAACTAATCAAACCCAGAACTTCTCCCACCTGAACGAGATAATCGTTCTTCAGCTCGGCTCCGACACCCTCCCCCACCAGCCCCTAACTATTGACGCAACTACTGTTTTGCCCGTCCTCTCCGCCACCACCCCCTCCACTCCCCACAAGTCCATAGCCATCCTGCCAGAGTACATCCTCGACGCAATCGAGGGGCGCATGCACAGCCAACACGCCTTCGGGAAGCGCGCCACGCCGCCCGTCCTCGGCGCTATACCCTCCTGCTTCGCACCCGCCGGAGTTCCGGGGCCTTGCACGGCCGTAGACCCCAAGACGCTGCCGAAGCCGACGGAAGAAGTGGCGCAGCTGAAGCGCGATTTGACGAAATGCGGGTATGCTATCTGCGCGAATGCGCTGAGCGCCGAGCAGGTGCACATCATTCGAACCGCGGTGGAGCAGCAGGCCGAGGCGGAGAGGTTGGCTGGTGTCGGGCATTTGGATACCGCGCACAAGAAGGCGGGGGATCAGCCGAATCAGCGGGTTTGGTCAGTTGCTCTTTTTGATACTGATTCTTTTTATTGTGAGCTATGATGCAGGTGCTGATGTGAGGCAACCAAAACAGGAACCTCCCCAACAAGGGCGGCGAGTTCCTCGACCTGCTCAACCACCCACTTATCGACGCCATAATGCCGTGGTTCCTGGGCGGCAACTTCAGCCTCTTCACCATGTCAGCCAACATCGCGCGGCCTGGCACGTCGGGAATATACATGCACCGCGACCAGATGGTCATGACGCCGGACACGACCGCGCATGCTTACGTGCTCAACGCCATGTGGTATTTGACTAATGTCTCCGATGAGAAGGGTGCCACGCGGGTGTATCCGGGGAGCCATGTGGCGGATGTTTTGCCGAGTGATATTAACCATGTTGTACGTCTGGCTCTTATTGTTGGTGTTTGCGAAGTGTTCACCCTGGAACAAAAAAGCTGATGTACACCAAAGGGCACATCAATCCCCGCCGCAGCACCAGCAGGCTCCTGCGTGCTCCTCGACAGCAGAACCTGGCACTCGACGGGCGTCAACACGACCAACGAGGCGCGGCCGGTTATCCTGCAGTCGTTTTGCAGATTTTATGTCCGGCAAATTGAGAACTACCAGGCTATTCTGAGTGAGGAGGTTAAGGCCAAGTTATCGGAGCGCCATAGGGCGCTGTTGGGTTTGCCGAGTTTGAAGCTTGGTGGCAAGGGACAGGGGTTTGCGGTGTATAATTGGCCGGGCACGCAGGCTGGAAGGATGAGGGCCGCTGTTAGAAAGGAGTAGAGGTCTGTTGCAGGTGGTTAGGAGGGCAGGGTTGGCGGCTTGGGGCTTGGCAGTTTAAGCAGATCATGAAACAACGACTATGTCATACGCGTTATATATTGGTAAACATATCCACCGACGCAACTAACACTGCATGCATCAAACATCACCAGCCATCCATAGGAGCGACTAGTCAAGAACAGCACCGTCACATCTACCCGACGTGCTTATTCCTCAACATCTCCTTCCTGGGAACAGTCCCTTCCGGAACCCCATGCGTCCTCGCCCACGCCTGCCAATCCGGCCTGGCAAACAACTTGTCCCACTCGACGATTGCATCCTGGTTCACAAAGTCCGCGTGGCCGTCCTCATCCAGCAACGTCGCTATTCACAATCAGACAGTGTCTCCCGATACAACGGTCTTCACAGTATATACCGTAAAGAGGGTGCGGAGCAACTGCAAGCAAAAAAGCAAAAGTCAGCATATTGGTTCGTGGTTTGTGCTGGATTGTATCATTATGTGACGCTTACCCTCCCCGAGACTAGCCTTGCCAGCTGGAACAATCTGCTTGCGCCCAGCCCACTCGATGACGCGGTCCCAGTTCGCGCACGTGTGCCGCGCCCCGTCCCAGTTGACGACGGGGGCAACCTCGTTGACTACCCAGTGCAGGGACAGCGGAGACATGTCAGGATGGCATTTTAGCGCGTCCATTAGGCGGTGGAGGCAGTGGTCTCGTCTTGGTTAGCATGTAGTTCGATGTTAAAATAAAAAATTAAAAAAGGGAGAAAGAGATTGAGTGAGGGAGTGAGGGAGACGGAAAGAAACATACGCAAATGACTGCTATGCGACTGCTCCTCCGCCTCGGTCATGTTGTGGTAGTAATGGTCCCTGTGCAGGCCATTATATAGATATTTCTACCACTATTCATCAGCAACAGCAAATCGGATACCTTTTGACCTACAACGCAGTGCAGGTTGTGCCCAACCCACACACTCCCATAACTGCAACCGTCAGCGTCTCATCGTGCAAGCCCGCGAAATTGCAAACGTACTATTCACCAACATCGTCTTCCAGCCAGATAGAGCCCTCCTCAATCCCCAGCCTGCGTATCTCGGCGCTTGGAACGCGGTTGCGGAATGCTTTTCAACATCCGTCAGCAGGATCTCAACCACGCAGGCTTCAGGTGGGTAGTACTCGACAAGAGCGTATTCCAATTCCGGTCCAGCTCTGCCCGAGGAGCGCCCAGGTATGGATGGTGTACATCCGGCTCCTTGTGGTCGGCGGGGACCTCCTTATATTCTAGTACATCCTGCCAAGTGTGTAAATGCACCATTCACCCCACACAAAACAACGATGCAATGCCGAAGAACGTACCCAAGCGTGATACCGATCCGGCGCGGCGACAGCTGGACACACGTTCTTGTAGTACAACTCCCGCGCGGCAACGAGGAGTAATATTGTGTACACAAGTTGCGCGAGGACCGCGAGCACGGCGTACGTGTACCGGTTCCTGGACTTGCCACTCGGCGGCGGAGGTTGGGCGCCGTCCGGTGTCAGGAGGTACTGCTCCGGTTCGCCGTCGCTAGCGCAGTCGGGGCTGTTGGAGGAGAGAGCGGCGTATTGGTCCTTGTAGAGCATCTTTTCTATTGCCGGTTGGTGTTTGGTATGCTGTTGTGAGTGCTGAGTGAAGGGAATCGAGTTCGCGTTCTGAGGCTGTAATGATGTTGAGACGTTGTGGGTTAGTAGGTAAGCCCAGGGCTGAAGAGACACAGCTGGGAGGTGCTGAATTAGTATGCAAATAATAAGGCCGTATATTACCTATACCTATCTCTAGATAAACGCGGTTGAAGCTTATATGTCTGTATTTATATAAGACGTAAGAACCTAGGAGAGTGAGAAGATGTGAAATAGAACTCTACTTAACTAGGATAAGAAATTTTAGATTTAACTCTATAGGCGTAAATAGACTTTATAAAGTTATATAGAGTATAGGTATAAACATAGTGAGAAATATAGCGTGATAGTATATTACTACTTTGAAGTATTAACTTATAGTAAGCTTTAAATCTCTTATACTACTAGCATCTTAGGCTTTCTACTAGTTCTACAGCATCTAGTTAGTTACGTTCCATACTGGATTCAAATACAGAATTATCTCTAGTCTAAAAAACTCTAGAAACAAATTAACTTAAGTACTACTGATAAACTAAATCTCAAACATAACTCAAAGATTATTTTAATAATACTTTAATTCTAGAAATACGTCTAGAAGACTAGCTCTTCTATTAAATTATATCGAAACTAGTAATTCTAAGAAAATAGCTAATTAAATATTATCTATCATTTAATAACCCTTGAAATATATAAATCTAATAATTTATATATATATACTTATGTATATATACTCCTAAATATATATATTTAAATATACTTGAGCATATATACCTATATATATGTTATATATCCGGCGCGCCTGAACCTACTTTCGCTGCGCACACCCTGGTCGGGCCTAGAGCAGCCGGGGTCGTTTCGGGGCCGCGCCGAGTCGAGCGGAAATTTCGGCTGACTCCGCACGTACGCTCCGGGGTCCTCATTCGAACAATCATTTTAACCCCATATTATTCAATTCGACACAAGGCACCTTAATTCACCATGCCATCCCTGGGCACCTCAATTGTGCATAGCACGATCGGGTCGCTGAGGTCGGGTTTTAGCACCACGCCCCCCCTTGGCACCATGCCAGATATACTACCACCCCACCACTATAAAAACACCCCATAGGTTTCTACGAAGGCGTCTAAAAATAGAGTTTGGCAGGGTTCGGTCAGTGTCCACAGTGGGAGGGAAGTCATTTTGCCTGGGTACGGGTTACCACGTCAGCACCACGACCTTGACCTTTCTACCTACCTCCAAAAACTTCCCCATCCATTGCATTCCAGACAAGATCTGTCTCCCTCCTCATGTCTCCGCTGTCCTAGCAACCGCCACTGCCGACAATGCGCTCAACCGAGTATCACCGACTTTCGACGTTCAGGGATGAGGATCTGGACGATATCTCTCTCGTAAACCAGGAGCAATATGTCCCTCCAAAGAAAATGTCTCTTCTCGTTCGTGTTTTGCTATTGCTGGCTGCGGTTCTGGGGCTAGGTGCTTACACGGCGGCGGTGCTGTACTATGCGTTGGAGTTCATTTACAAACCGTACTGTCCGCGGTTTGCGGCGAGTGATACGGTTCACTTGTGGGTGGGTTGACTCCCAAAATTTACCATATCGTCGATGATGTCTCTAACAAAAAGGAACAGGACAAAATCGGGTACAAGCCCACGCCCTTCAACCCAGCCACACCACATCACTCTGACGCCTTCCTCGGCAGCCCGAGCGCCGAACTCGACGAGAATTGGCGCAAGCTGCTGTTGAGTTGGTCCTCCCATCGCCCATCTCTGCAGTTTACCCAGACTGACTTGATACACAGCTTTCTCGAGCCGGCTCCCTGAGTCCGAGGCAGACAGGCTGGGTCCCAACTCGGACGCCATTCCGTTCGATGACGGCAAGGGCGGCTTGTAATTCCATACGCATTCACAATGATAAGGAAAATACACTGACCGGTCCAGCGTCGGCGGCATCGCCGTTGTGCACAATCTGCACTGCATCGTACGTCAATCCTCCCATCTGCTACCGCGTGTACTAACATCCTGCATGCCAGAACTACGTCTACCAGACTTTGCATGGGGACTACTACTTCCCCAACATCACCGATAAGCAGCTGAAGAAACAAAAAAGCCACCTTTGTGTGTTTGCTATTGGAGTAGTTGTTGTTTATGATGCTAACCGTTGCCACAGCCCACTGCCTGCATCACCTCATGTCCTCGGCCAAGTGCCAGGCCGATATGACGCCGGTGCTGCTGCACTGGACGGTGGACGACCACATCCCGGTTCTGAAATGGGACGGTGTGCAGCGGTCCTGCGTGGACTGGGAGAGCTTAATAAGCTGGGGAGATGAGCACTCGATGACGCACTCTGAGACAAAGCCATCGGTTTCTAGTAAGCAGCATTTTTCCGCCATTATGTTACACAACCAGGTCTTGCTAACGTTGCATCCCACAATGGAAATGGAACATCCTATCTACGGTAAGCAAACCAGGTCCATACTTAGTGCTAGTAAACACAGTTGATACAAACAGGTCACTTTGTCGATGAGCAAAACAGGTTCATCCTCGCTAACGCTGAGGGGGTAGTGGATTTTGAGGAGTTCTCGCAGAGAGCGGATTACCAGCAGTGGGCGAGGGAGCAGGGCATTGGGACGGGAAAGGAGGAAGCGGAGCGTTTCTTAAAGGAGTTTGTTAGGAAGCAGAATAAGCATCATTTTAAATAAGTATTGCATTTGCGGATTAGCGAGGTTAGTTAGTAGTATAGCTAGGGGTATATATAGTTATGCCGGATTAACGCTTAGTTTCTAGTATATTTAAAGACTCGCTACTTCGCTATAGTTAGTTAAGAAAATAGTCTTAGGCTTCTTATTTATATTCTTTAATAGAGCTTTCTAAGTAAAAACTATATAATAGATATATTATCTAGAGAAAATATAATAAAATAATATTATAGGGTATATAGCGTTATAAGGATGCACTTATACTACCTACTTATAGAAAAAAGTAAAAAGCTCATATTTATACTAAAGAATTACTTTTATACTAAGTTTCCTTTAAGTAATAATTTTAGTATTTAATTACATAAATACTTTACTTCTAAGTATACTAGGCTCTACTAAGACTTGAAGTTTAGTGTTATTAAAACTATATAGTTTGTCTTTTTTTCTCTCGTATACTCTCTTCAGCCTTAGCGCCGCTGGGGTCGTTCTGGCGCCGCGCGGAGTGGCGGATAATTAGCCTAGCCCCGCTCGTCCGCTCCGCCGCTCCGACGCTCTGCGGCCCTCATTCTTACAGAGGTCCGTACCCCACCGGGTCGACTTGACAGGTATACATTTGGTAGATCTCAGGGATCGGTAGGAGGGGGAGGGGGCGTGGGCGAGGGGCCTGGAAAAGCACAATCGCCCTGAGGTCTATTTAATGAAACATAATCCCGATTCCCACACCATCCCGTCCGCCATTTTGCTCCCGCTGTCTACCTTCCCCTTTTAACTTTCCCCTATCCACGTCTAACTCGCATTAACGATGGCTGAGCTGGCCCCATCAGGCGTTTCTCTAGAACCTCCACACCCGGAGATAACCAACACCTCGGTGAACTCGACGGAGGATGAAAAGCCGAGCTCAGTAGAGCCAGAAGAGTCAGTCACTGCAGCGCCGGCGAAAGGGCTTCGCTTCTGGACTATCGTCGCCGCCCTGGCAGCTAGTAAACTCATGCTGGCGCTCGAGATCACGATCGCGTCCACCGCCCTGCCGACCATTGTTCACACGCTCGGCATGGGGTCGAGCTATGTGTGGGTTTCTAACGGGGCTGCGCTGGCGAGGTTGGTCTCTCTCTCTCTCTCTCTATCTCTCACTCAGGCAACTAATACCTCCTCCACAGCGCAGCAATAGTCCCGCCCCTGGGCCAGGCGTCCGACCTCTTTGGCCGCCGCTATCCCACCTGCCTATCCGTGCTCCTCTTCGTCGTCGGCGGGATAATCTCCGGCGCGGCAACCTCCGGTCCGCAGCTCATCGCCGGACGCGTGGTCCAAGGCCTTGGCGCAGGCGGCATCAACGTCATGTCAGCCATCGTGGTCTCCGATCTCGTCTCAGTCCGGCATCGAGGGAAGTACATGGCCGTTATGCTGGCTGCGTACCTCGTGGGCGCTGCGAGTGGTCCGTTGTTGGGGGGTGTGCTGGTCCAGGCCGGCGCTTGGAGGTGGGTGTTTTGGCTGCCCGTGCCTTTTGGGGCGGCGAGCTTTGTGATGTTGGCTGTTTGTCTGAAAGGCGGGGTCAGGGACCCAAGCTCAAGCCGTCGTGAGCGCCTCCGTCGCTTGGATTACGGCGGTAACGTTGTGCTAACGGCCGCAACCGGCGCTATGTTGTACGCCGTCACGTATGCGGGGTCCGAATACCCCTGGTCTGATGCCCGGATCATCGCCGCGCTCACCGCCGGTGTGTTCGGACTGGTTGTGTTCTTGTTCCTAGAGCGACACCTCGCGCGCAGCAACACGGCCGAACCGGTTATCCCGCTCCGCCTGCTGACACACCGGGTTGGCGCCATGGTGGCGGCTGGGGCGTTCGCCAGCAGCCTGCTAAGCAACTGGGTCAACTTTTTGTTACCGGTGTACTTCCAGGGCGTGCAAATGTCGACGCCCTCCCGGGCCGGAGTGCAGCTGCTACCCATCGTTGCAGTTGCCGTCCCCGCAAGCATTGTCTCCGTCGTCTTGGTCAGTAAGATTGGGCGGTACCAGACGCTGCACATATCTGGATTTGCGGGGATGTGCATCGCGTGCGGGCTGTTTAGTATTTTGGATGAGGCTTCGGGGGATGCGGAGTGGATCTTGATGGAGGTGCTGTTCTCGCTCGGGCTGGGTATGGTGATAAACACGTTGTTGCCGGCGTTTCAAGGTGCGGTGGGAGAGAGCGACCAGGCGGTTGCTACGAGCACGTTCACGTTTGTGCAGAGCCTGGCCATCGTCTGGAGTGTGACGATCCCGGCCGCGATATTCAACAACAGGTTTGGGGCGCTTGCGGATAGCATATCGGATGAGCGGGTTAGGGTCCAGTTGGGAAGCGGAAGGGCCTATGGGTTTGCGACGCGGGCGTTTCTGGAGAGTGTGCAGGGGCCCGTGAGGGAGGAGGTTGTGGGAGTATTTGGAGAGGCGGTTAGGGGCGTTTGGTATGTTGCGGCTGGCGTTGCGGGTGCTGGGGTTTTGTTCGCATGTGCCGAGGGGGAGGTTGTCTTGAGGGAGAAATTGGAGACGAAGTTTGGGCTAGAGAACGATGGAGAGGGTAAAGGTGAGGTAAATGTTGATGTAAGAGCTCCTAGATAGGATAGCGTACCGTATTTGCTATTACCACTCACGATGCACGCACATGAAATCCTCACTGATTGGAACCGCTGCATACCAACTCTATATATTCAACCGACACACACTATCCACTACGAGCTATCCTTCAGCGAGCGGAATCCTCTCCCCCTCCCCCCTCAACAAACCCCAATTGTTCGACGTCCGCCTCTCCAACACCCATTCCGTTAGCGCATCCCAGTCCTTACATTGGTGCTCATAGCCCCAGCCCGTCTCGACCTTTTCGTTCCAGCGATGCCACTCCAGCGTCACGTCCGCCGCGCACATGATGTTCTGCCGCAGGTAGTCCCAGCAGTGGTTGAGGTGCTCCTTGTTCCAGCCCGGGTCGGCGGGGAGCTCGCGTCTCTGGTGCGGGTTTTTGATGTGGCCAAGGAGGTCGTAGTAGCTGCGCATTGTGCTGTACTGTTTTGGTGTCAGTGGGTTAGATGGCGGTGGGAGGGTGAAGGAGAAGATAGAGGTGCGTACGAGGCAGTGCAGCTGGTGGTATACCGACGGCAACGCTATGTGCCCGGGCAGCGACTGGTTCAGGCCCGGCATGTCGGGGAGAGCCGTTTTGTTGCGCATGTGGACCCAGCCGCGGCCCTCTGTTTCCTTTCCGTCAGACAACCTCACATCTCTTCATCCAACGACGAAGGCGATCAGAAAGACTGACTTGGCAAAAGAGAGTTCCACGCAGCGATGCTCTCGTTATTCGGCTCCTGCCCAAACACCGGCTCGCTCTCTAACACTTTCTTCACGGGGACTATTTCAGTCCATTACCATCAAATCATGCAAAAATGGCCTGACCAAGTGAATGCAAAACGTACCCTGTGGGGGAAACCAATCCGGCTGCGGCGGATACACCACCGTCGTCGGCACCGGCTGTGGCCTCACCGCGATATAGAACAACATACATAGGGACACGACGTTGGACAGCGCCAGCAATATCACAGCCCAGCGAATACGTGGCGACGCACCGGCTAGACGGCTGGATGGAACGCCATCGAGCAGGCCGAGCTTCTCGTCGTAGTCGGATGATGGGCGCGCGGTGCTGTCCTCGCGCGAGGATAATGTTGGGGATGTGGGCATTGTGAACATGGAATGTGGGATGGTGAAAGACGGGAGATGGCGGCAGGCTGACAGTTTGCAAAACAGATTGGGAGGAGTCATCGGTGACGGACAGTTGGTGGTAAGAGCTCGAACTGGAGCGTGCCGGATGTACAGTGCTCAGCCGGTCAAGTCTGCCTCGGGAATAAGCCGTTGCCACTTCGTCCCAGCATTTAATAGGGTAGGAAGGAAAGTTCTGCCACCACCAAACTTTCATATAAACTTCATCCTTTCAAGTGGGGCTGTGTGGTTCCTCCCGTGAATGCCGCGCAGGGAGGTCCACCGCCCATTAAGAACTCAATAACTACGTGAACCTGCATAAACTTCCCGCTGGTGACTTTTAGGGGGCGTATAGCTTTTTGTGGCTAAGAAGCGGGGTCTCTCTGGGTTTCTGGATGTGCGCTCGCTCCACTCAGGTGGAGAGAAACCTTGATGAATCGACCCCTTGACCTATAAACTTTGGAGGAGCGAAGGATGCAGGTGTAAAATACCCGATAACGACGGTTAAGTGCACATCGCGCGTTTTAGATAATCGACGTATTATTATGCTGGAAAGCACGGGACCTCGTATTACAGAGCAAACCCTGTATGTGTGCGCAAATAACTGCGTCACTAAGCGTTGTGTTAGTATGTTGGAAGTTGAAAGGTATGAGAATGAGGGCCCCGGAGCGTATATGTGGAGTTAGCCTGAATATCCGGACTTAGCGCGGCGCTGAACCTATTACCTGGGAGTATGGGGCTCGCTAGCTCGCGTTTATAACCCCTACTTATATAGGGGAGCAGAATTACATATACTATATTAAAAATATATTCCTACTTAGAACTAATAATACAGCACTTTAGAGTTTAAAGGCTGAGAATAGAAAAAGAATATATAAAATAGAGCTTATATTTACTTATATATATAAAGTCTTCATTAAGTTATTTCTATATAAATAATATAAGATACTTAGAGTTACAGTTCCTCTAATCTCTTTAACCTTTTATAACTATAGTATTATAAGCTAAACTATAATAGAAAGGATATAGTAAGAAGAGCAGGAACCTAATAGGGACTACCAAGATAGCTAATAACACAATATTATATTATAATACTAAAGAATTTAAGTATATGCCTGTTAATAGAACTTCTATATAGCTAACTTAATAGCTAAAGGGCTGCTAAAACGCCTTATTACCTAGCTATTAGCTGCCGCTTAAGATAAGGATCTAGGGAACTTACTAGAAGATAACTTACTAGAAGATAATATCTCCACGTGAGTGTTACGACCCGTTATACAAGAATAATAGTTAACCAACCCACTCGGGCGTCAGATAGCTAGGACAGGACATTAGTACTACAGGATCACAGGAACAATAGGGTTCGCTCAGTATAGAAGAACTATAGTATAAGTCACGTAATAATAGAATAAGACTGAGCATATAGTATAGATTACTAAGCGCTTAGTGAGAGCAACTAAGCGCTTACCTATAATCACTAAGCAATTACTAATACCTAATTAGTAATTAGTAATAAGAATAAAAGAACTATTCAGACTTATATATAGTATAGACTTAGGACTCCTAAGAACAGACTTCTATAGCTCTTTAGCAATTAACTTCATAATTACCCTAATAAATACTCTTAGCTTTATCTTATACTATTACCCCCTTATAAGAACTATAACTAATTACTATACTCCTTAGACCCCAAGATTTATTTAGTAATATAGTATAGCAAAACTATATTATTAACCTAATATTATCCCTTAGCTTCTATTAGTAGAACCCTTCTATTAAATAGCTAACTATAATACTTTAATTACTCCTATTTAGTAAGTTAACCTTTAACGCTACTAAATAGTATAAGATAGGAATCATATTAACTCCTATTAATAACGCGCAGCAAGCTAATAATACTAGGAAGGCATAACCCGCAGCCCTAAGACCTATAAATAACTAATAGGCCTAGATAGCTCCTATAAACACCTAGGAAATAATAAGCCTTCAGTAGATATATAATATAATCCTCCAGCTCCAACAGGAAAACGCGCAGCTAGCTACCCAGCTTAGATTAAAGGCTAAGTACCTAGAACCTGCTCTAAACTTAGGAGAACTAGAAACCCTTTAAAGATTTCTCACCCACACCTAAGCCTACCTTTATTATTATACTACCTTATTTCAAGATAAAACCACAAAAGTTTACTAAGCTGCCTCCTTTCTTAGGGGAGATACTCTCACCTAGTTTAAACTATTAATAAGAGACTGCCTAGGCAGACTATATAACTAGTAAGACGAAGAGACTTAGAAATTATTTAGGAAGTATAGCGAGTTTGAGAAGTAACTTTAGGAAGCCTTTAGAAGCCCAGACGAAGAATAAATTACTAAACGCAAACTCACTAATCTCACATAAAAGGGATCAGCCAGTAAGTATGCCGCTAAGTTCTAATAGATTTCATCTAAGCTAGATTAGAGAGAAAAAGCCCTAATAGCTAAGTTCTACTAAGGCCTAAAAGAAGAAATCAAAAACAAGCTCGCATAACTTAACTATCCCAAAGAACTCCACTAATATATAGATACTATAGTTAAAATTAATAACTACCTCTATAAACGACGCCTTGAACGCAAAGGATAGTCCACTTGGAATAATAAAGTAGAATAAAATAATAATAGAAGAAAGGGCAACTAATACTAACCTAGTAATAACTACCGCGCTGAACGAACCTCTAACTATAAGTATAACCCCAGGGCACCTCAGTATACTACTACCTATAGATACTACAGTAGACCTATAGACCTCAGCGCAGCCTATAAAGATAGCAAGTAGAATAATAACTAGAAGAAAGATAAGCAATACTATAACTATAACAAGACGGGATATCTAGCCTATAAGTATTGATCCCCTAAGAAAGAACGCTTTTAACTAGTACCTAAAAAACAATAAGCAAGTCTCGCTATTAAAACCACACCCTATAGATAACTTCATTAGACTACCTGCTATAATAATAAATATGGAGCCTACTTAGACCACAAGGAACATGCAGGGTAGTACCCAAAAAACCCTTATAGGTTAGGATACAACACCACTAGTATCCCCCTAGCACCTATATGAACTCTAGTAGTAGGGTACTAAACCTACTTAAAGGTAGAGAGAAAAGCTAATAAGCAACTTAATAAAATGCTATATACACCCTCAGGCGTAGATATTAAAATTAATAACAAAGTCCGCATTACTAGACTATAATAAGGACTTTAAGCATATAAGCTATAAGTAAGAATATGACCTGAAGAAGTTATATAGCAATAATAGATTAGGTTACTATAAGCCTATATTAAGAGATAATAAGATACTAGAAATAACCCTAAGCGAATCTAGCAGATCAATAACAAAACTAAGGACTAAGCAGTAAGAGAACCTACATAGAACTACGAGATATAGCCCTCTTGAGAATAACGAGATAAGCTCTATTATACTAGAAGAGCTGAATAGAATAAACCATCTACTATAATAACTAATAAATAGCAGCTAGACCCTAAAATAGAAAAATAGATCAAATAAACCTCATTTAAAATTAATAACACCTCATCTAAAGAGACTAGATCAGAGCTAGCTAACTACTTAAAGTACCTCCACAAGAAGGAGATTAACCCTCACTAGGATAACTAGGAGATTACCTTTTATAGCGTATCTAGATGCAAAAGAAGAAACCTCTCATTTATAACATAGGTTAAAGGAGACTATACCTATCTCAACCCCATATATAACTAACACTATTATATATTCTAGGCTTAGTACCTCATAGACTACTATAATAAACACCAAGCTAATAGGTATAAGTATAACTTCTACTCCTAAAGATATAATACTAGACCCATCACGCAATACTACCTAGAGAACCAACTCCCTATATAGGACTTAGCCTAAATAATTAATAATAATATAGTATTATTTAAACTATATTATTACTACCCCATATGATATCTTAATGACCCCTATATAGAATAGAACTAATATATAAATAATAAATGCTAAATCCACTCAGAAGAAAAAGCTAAGACATAGCAGAAATAACTCCAGCATTAATAGTTAAAAAACTAAACTCACCTACTAATAAGGAATAACAACAGGCGAAAATAATAAGGTTCCTATATAGCGCAATAGCGCTAAAACCTCAATGATATAAGTAGATATAAGTCTAAATATAACTTAATAGAAGATAGGCTACTATAATAATTAATAGTAGAGCCTAAGGAAACTTTATTTCACCTAGGATAGTAAATAAATAATAGATAACCTAGAATGAGAAAGCAGCTAAAGACTACTATAACCTCAACACCGTTAAAAGAGAACAAGTCTAGTATAGCGGAGGATATATTAATATAGAGACCGCGCAACTCCCTTTGCAGATCTATAGCTAGAATAAGCAACTAAACTTCAATATTATAGAAATAGGAGAAAAATATGATATTATCCTTAGGAAACTATAGTTATATAATAATAACCTATAGATAGATTAGAGAATAGGTTAACTCTATTAGGACTAGGATTTAGTTACTAAGTAGTAGCTAAAGAAGGGCGCCTTAAATAAACCTTATAAAACGACTAAAGCAAGAAGATTCCTCACCTACCTATAAATTAAGGATATAAACGCTAGGACGTTATTAGCAATAGATATTAATAGAGAAGATTAATTACTATTTATCCTAATAGAATACTAGTAGTATAATAAGCTATTTACTAAAGAACTTAATACCGAATTACTAGAATATAGTAGCTATAATCACGAGATTAAGCTAAAGCCTAGGAAAGGACTAATATTTAAAAGTATCTATAGACTTAATTAAGAAGAAATAGAAGCACTTAACGCTTACTTAGAAGAGAATCTTAAGAAAGGATTTATTTAACCCTTAATATCCCCAGCAGGGTATCTAGTACTCTTTATACCTAAGAAGAACGAGAAGAAATAACTATATATTAACTATTAGAAACTTAATGATATTACTATTAAAAACTATTACCTATTACTACTTATCTCTAAGCTATATAACCTCCTATATAATACAAACTAGTTTATAGCCCTTAACCTTAAGGGAGCTTATAACCTTATCTACATTAAGGAAGAGAAAGAATAGAAAACAGCTTTTAGAATATAATGCAGATACTTTGAGATACTTATAATACCCTTTAGACTGACAAACGCCCCTATAACATTCTAAACCATAATCAACAAAACCCTCTAACAATGCCTCAATAAGTTTATTATGGTATACCTTAATAATATCCTTATCTTCTCTAAAATAATGGAAGAATATAAGGAGCATATGCATAAAGTACTGCGAAGACTATAAGAAGCAAAACTCTTAGTTAAGCCGGCAAAAAGCAAATTCCACTAATAAGAAGTCAAATTCCTTAGATTTACTATTACCCTAGGAATTATTCAGATATCTAAAAATAAAATTGAGGTAGTCTATAACTAGCCTATACATACTTATATTAAGGATATATAATTATTTCTCAGATTTATTTCTCAGATTTATTAACTTTTACTAAAGATTTATTAGAAACTACACTAAGATGAGCTAATAACTCTAGGACTTAATCCAGAAAGATAGTATATTCTAATGGACTAGAGAACACTAAAACGACTTTAAGAAGATTAAGCAATATGTGGAGGAAGATATTATCCTATTTATACCTAATCCTGATAAACTATTTAAATTAGAAACTAATGCCTCAGATTTCGCTATGGGCATATAACTTAAATAATGAGATAATGAGAATTAACTATAACTAGTTGCCTTTATATTAAAAAAGTTTAGTAGACCTAAACTTAACTACTAGATATATAATAAGGAACTT
>JAXCEF010000641.1:0-24235 GCA_037178605.1 Colletotrichum euphorbiae | reverse complement strand
AAGGCTTACTAACTAGAGGGAGCTAGAGACCTCCTCCTATTATAATAGTCTATAGGCTAAGAAGATATTATAATTAATACCTAGATAAATACGTGGGAATATAAGCGAATTAGCATCACAAAGCCATTGGTATTCATATAAGAGGTTATTAAAAACAGCTAGAAGGCCTATATATTATATATTTTAGGGAATATATCCCCCTAAAAGCTAGCTATAGAGGCCCTAGGCGAGGAGGACTCCCTAGATATAAATAGAGTACTACTACCCAAATTAAAAAGCAAATATATAATATTTAATAAGCAAGTAGCAAAAGAGTTTCTATTCCTAGAGGGCGCAGAGCACTCTATTAATCTAGTTGAGGGGAAGAAACCCCCATATAGTCCGCTCTACTTGTTAAATAAGAGATAACTTAAAGAGCTCTACTAATACCTCGCTAATAATTAGGCAGTAGGGAGGATCTAGGCTTTAATAAGTGAAGTAGGAGCCCTAATACTATTCGTTCTAAAAAAGGATAGGACCCTACGCCTTTATATAAACTATAGAGGCCTCAATAGGATTATAATTAAGAACTAATATCCCTTACTACTTATTAGTAAGCTATTAAATAAGCTTTAGGGAGCAAATTAGATCTTAAAGATTAATATTAGGGATACCTACTACTATATCTATATTAAGCTATCCAACTAGTAGAAGATAGCCTTTAAGATATAATATAGCTACTTTAAGTATATAGTTATACTATTTAGACTTATAAATACCCTAGCTACCTTTTAGGTATATATTTACTACGAGCTCACTAAGCTTCTAGATACCTACTATATTATATATATAGATAATATTATAGTCTATTTATTATTAATGGAATAGCATATAGAAGATCTTTACTAGGTGCTCTATAGGCTTTGCTAATAGGGACTCTATATTAAGCTAAGTAAATATGATTTCTACTAGTAGTAAGTAGAGTTCCTAGGGTACATTATTATACTAGAGGGTATATCTATAGAAGAGTCTTATATCTAAGCTATTACTAAGTAGAAGCTACTAAAGATATATAGAGAGATTTAAGTCTTCCTAGGATTTTATAACTTCTACTATAAGTTTATTGCAGGCTATTTAGGTATAGTAGCCCTAATAACCTCCCTACCAAAGGGCAGTAAGAATAGCAAGAAGACTAGTAAATTTATCTAGCTAGAAGAGGTATAAAAGGTATTTAAGTAGCTATAAGCCGCCTTCTGCTCTATAACTATTCTCTAATATTAAGATCCTATCTAAGAGATAAGGATTGAGATAGATACCTCTACTAAGGCTATTTCTAGCATTCTATTATAGTATATTAATAGCTAGTAGCAACTAGTTACTTACTACTTGTGGAAACTTA
Source organism: Colletotrichum euphorbiae (assembly GCA_037178605.1). Classification (NCBI taxonomy): domain Eukaryota; kingdom Fungi; phylum Ascomycota; class Sordariomycetes; order Glomerellales; family Glomerellaceae; genus Colletotrichum; species Colletotrichum euphorbiae. Next base: position 22,857 of record JAXCEF010000641.1, on the reverse strand, counting down.
GTGATACTAAGTAGAGATAGGGCGTGAGATAATAGGAACTCCTTGCTATTATAGAAAGCCTTAATTATTAGGCTTATTACCTATAGGATATATTGAAGAAGTTTATAGTTCTAATAGATTACTAGGTACTTGAGGGCGTTATTAGCGCCTTAGCGCGGGACCTTTAGGGAAGGCTTGCTAGATAGGTATATAAGCTCTTAGTATTTAACTTTAACCTAGAGTATAGGTTTAAGGTAACTAACCTAGCGGATAGTCTATCTAGGAGGCTAGATTATATAGAGGGGGAGGTGAAATATAATGATATCCTCCTAATATTAGTAAAGAAGCTGGGACTTATTATAGACCTCCCGGCGGACCTTTAGGAACGTATTTTAGGACTAGAAGGCTATACTACAACCTCTAAGGTATTTATTAACGCTATAAGGGCTACTATATATAGCCCTATCTAGAGGGATAGCTCCTGGGGCGGAGACGCCTTAGTCCCTAGTTAGCGCTACGCTCTATAGCGCGCTGATAATATTATAAGTATTATAGCTATGATAAACTAACGCTAAAGCATAAGAGATATTATAAAGAACGCTTAGTGAGGGGTTACTAACTAAGAGGATTTATCTAGAGCTAGAGTTACTATAGCGTAATAGTATATCCTATATAATATTATAAGGGAGCTTATAATAAGTGAAATAGTATAGAGCTAATAACCCTCTAAGCGGATAGAAGATCTTGTCTGTGGACTGCAGGCTAATAACTTATATTGCTAGATATAAGCGGAGAGAGTTTAGCGGCTAGCTAGCGATTATAGGGGTTATATAATTAATAACTGCGGAACCTTGTTTTATAAGGGGAGGTTAGAATTACTATAGGAGGAATTACTTAGACTTAAGATCTTTTGCTAATACTATAATAATAATAGGGCGGGCTATATAGGTACCTAAAAGACTACTAACTTAATCTTAAGGAAGTTCTATTAGCTAAATTTAGCTATAGACGTTTATAGCTATATTATGAGCTACTAGATATACTAAGGGATTAGGGTCCTAAGGCATAAGCTTTATAGGAAGTTAGAGCTATTACTCTTTTTAGTATATCTATTTTAGGAGATTAGCCTGGACTTTATTACTAGGTTGCTACTAAGCTATTAGTATATAGGTAGGGAGTATAATATAATTCTCGTTATTATTTACTAGATAACTAAGTTTGCTATATTTATTCTGATAATAAAGCGGATAATAGCTGCTAAGTTAGCGCGGATTATCTATAAGTAAGTTGAATATTATTTTAGCACTCTAGAGGGTTTTATTAGTAACTAGGATAAACTCCTCACTAGCTATTTCTAGGAAGAGTTTATATATATAAGGGCAATAAAGCGTCGCCTTTCTATAGCGTATTATCCTTAAACTAATGGGCAGACTAAGCAGATATATTAGATACTAGAGAAATACCTATAGGTATATACTAGTAACTTACTATTAGAATAGGTAGTATAACTACTAGAGACTAAGTTTATATATAATAATAGTTACTATAGTACTATTAACTAGTTACTAATAGAGGCTCTATATAGATACTACCTGCATTATATAGAATATATACTCCTAGTAAATAAAGTTATAGTATAAGGCGTGCATAAGTATATTAAATACCTTGCGACCCTTTAGTAAAGGGCCTAAGAGTACTAGTAGTAAGCTATAGAGGCTTAAGCTAAGTACTATAATATATAGTATTAAGAGAAGATATACTATTAGGGATAGGTTGTTAGGCTATTAATAAAGAACTTTAGGTTTAAGAATAAGAAACTAGCGCTTAGGTTTATTTAGGTTGCTATTATAGAGCTAATTAGTATATAAGTATATAGAGTCTACCTACCTAAATAGTACTATAGAATATATAATATCTTCTCTATTACTCTACTAAAGCTATAGGATAATTACTAAAGTAATAGCAAAAGCTTATTAGTATATCTAGAGCTTAAGGATAAGCTAGAGGAGTGGGAGGTAGAGGAGATTATCATGCAGCAAGGGTCTACTAATAAGGCGTAGTACCTTATAAAATAGATAGAGTGGCCTATAGAGTATAATATATAGGAGCTTATAGAAAACTTAGCGAATATATAGGAGGCTATTTATAAGTTTAATTGATAATTAAAGAGAGCTTATAGGAAGTAGGATAATTAGCTAAGTTATAGCAATATATTACTAATAGTTAGGCAAAAGGATATAGTAATAAGAAGCGAAGTTTAATATAAAACTAATTTAATTAGTAGAGAAGTATTACTAATATAGTAGCGAGAAGCTAAAAGGGTATTATCCTATAAGAAAAAGAAAAAGAACTAACTACCTATATAGTTATTTAACTATTACTATAACCGCTACGAGGGGCATAACCGCCGCGAGGAGCATAAGGGGCATGAGGACCACGGGAAACACAAGAACCACAACTACTGCAACTACTACTTAGTAAGCTATTATTATTACCTCCCTAGCTACTACTAGCACCACTCGCTCCACTACCGCTACTAGCAAGCCGACTGCCGCCCGACTTATTACTAGAAGAGCTATTAGGGATAGTAATAGCGCTCTTAGCCTTCTTACTGCTTTTATTCTTATCTGCTAACTTATTGCCGCCCAGCTGCCTATATTTCTTAGTGGGAGTGTGAAGGTAGGAGGCATAGGAGACGGGAGAAGCGCTAGTAATAGCAATATAGCAGGAGGGAATATTATTTAATAAAAACGTAGCGAGGCGGCCCTAAAGCTTATTACTAAAAACAGGGAAAGAGTTAATATTACGCTCTTAAGCAAGTATTAGAACTAGAACTATTAATAGCTTAGTAACTAGTTAGTTAATCTTATTAGTAAGATATATAGTAGGGGTATTATTGCGAATATAGGGCAGCTAAGTAGTATTTAGTTACTAAAGAATATTAGCACTATTATAAAGGGTTCTAACTTAAGTAGCTTATTAATAGGGAGTAATTAGTATAAGGAGGGCGAATAGTAGTATATATAGACTAGAATATTAAGAGCAAGATGCTTATAGATAGAGGTAAGCTCCTAGAGCTATAACTACTCTATATTCTATAAGCTACTACTAGTAGTAGGATTATAAATAAGCTTACTAATCTTCTTCTATACTACTAAATAATTAGTAAGCGCCTAGAGGATATAAAAATAATAGAGAGGGGTTAATACGCCCTTACTCTCCTAGATCTAGAACTAGTAGAATATACCCCAGGTTATTTAGGTAGTACCCTAAAGCTCCTGAGGGACCTATTAAGCAATTAGAATATAATAAATAGATAGTAACTAATTAGTAACTTATAGTATAGTACTTCTTCTTATTATAGTTATAGTAGATATACTTCTATGTATACTTACTATATATATAGCAAAGGTTAATAATATTGAGATATATTTTAGTTAGGTATCTGAGGTAAGGGTAGCTACTATTAGTATTACTAGTGAGGTTACTTAAGAGATTCTCAGGCTTATATAGGTACTTTGTGAGCACTACGCCTATATAAGCAATATAAGATATTGTAGCAATTAAGCAGTAGAAGGTTAGGGAGTGAAAAGGAGGAAGTAGGTGAAAATAGGAAGGGAAAAGTAGCTAACTTTGTGATGTGGCGATGAGTTAAAGAGAAGGCGCTAAGAGAAGAGAGGTAGCTAGTTAAGAATTTATAAATAGGGTAAAACTTCACTAGGTTAGAGACCTTAAAAAGAAGAGACCCTTTTATACTTAGGGTTGTAGGGTAATAAAAATTAATAATTACTAGATATATATTAGTAAATAGTTATATAATAATTAGTAACTAATTATAAATTGCAATATAAAGGAAATTCAAAAAATAGCTGCGGTATAATAACTAAAAATACGTTATTTACTAGAGTTATCTAAGTCTAGCGAAAAGAAAAAAAATAGTAGAAAGAATAAATAGCAGCTGGTGAGGCTGAATACTGCTATCTGCTGCTATTGGGTTGCCCTGCAGTTAGCGAACCGAACTATAGCGCTAGATGCTGTAATACCCCACTTTCTTTTCTTTGACGCCTTGGGGATTAAGGCTTTGGAGAGGGGGATAATTGTAGGGAATAATAGTTGGATGCACCTCGCACGGCTGTATTGTTGGCGAAATGCTGGCGAATTAGCGGCAAGCGAATATATAAAGGGGAAAATCCTGTTATGTATGAGAGCGTAGACCTTAAGCAATAGTCTAATACAGTAACGGATACCTACGTTCTAACATTCTAACCTTTCCTGGTTAAGGCCTATAGCCATACTCTTATAACTAGCTACTTCTAGAAGAGGTTTTACTAGCTTATCGGCATTAAATAGCACTTAAGTACCGCATTTTATCTACAGACTAATGGGGCTACAGAATAATTTAATTAAGAGATCTAGGCGATACTATATAACCTTATTAGCTTTAGCTAGAATAATTAAGAGAACTACTTACTATCTACTTAGCTTACACTAAATAGCTACAATGCTACTATAATAAGTATAAGCCCATTCTTCCTAGAGCATGATTATTATATTAATCTAATTATAGTTATTAAACCTATCTCTCCTATAACGCATAGCTATAAAGTTGCTACGTAGAAGTTTATTAAGAAGCTAGAAAAGTTAATATAAGTAGCATAAGCAGCAATTACTACTGCTTAGTAAGCTATAGAGAGATCTACTAATAGCTGCTATAAGCCTATAGAGCATTATAAGGTTGGGGATAAAATATAGCTATTTACTACTAACTATAAGACCTTCCGCCTCTATAAGAAGTTAGACTAGCTATACTATAAGTATAAGATAATAGAGGTAATAACGCCTATAGTTACTAAGCTTAATATACTAAGCTATATATATCTAAACTTCTATATTAACCTGCTATAATAAGCTATAGAGAACCTACTACTAGAATAGATATATACTAACGCCTAGCTGCTACTAATACTAGAGGAGGATAGTATTAAAGAATAGTAGGTTGAGGCTATTATAGCCGCTTAGTAGAAGATAGTTAGGCGTAATAGGCGCTATAAGGTACTTATAAAGTAGAATAGCTATTAATAACTTATATAGGAGCCTCTTAAGGAGCTCTATAATATAGCTGCTATAGATAAATTTAAATATAAATATAGGTTAGTAGAGGAGAATAATAGTAATTTAGTATATCTAGTAGGCTATATAGTTACTATAGGTTAATAGGTAATAAGAGAAGAGAGAGAGAGAGTAGAGATAGTTAGTATTAAGGAAGTTTAATTAAAGCTCTTAGCTAGGGCAAACTAATTATAGCGAGGCTCTGCGGGAAGCTATTTTATTTATTTATTTTGCGCGATCTAATAGTAAGTTAGCTAGAGTTCAAGTAGAAGCCAAGAGCTATTTAAGATTTATAAAAGCTTATTATTATAGGCGCCTTTATAAATCTCAAATAGTATAGGAGGAAGGGCATAAGGGAATATATATTATTAAAAACGGCAGCTATAGAGGAGAATAGGTCGGCCAGACTAGCTGCCTAGGAAGGCGTGATGCGCGCGCCGGGGGCGGGAGGCGCGGCGGGCGCGGCGGGCGTAGTAGGCGCGGGAGCAGCGGGCGCAATAACCTTAACCTCCTTTTTAGCCTTTTTAGCTTTAAGGAGGGACTGCTGCTTGCGTAGTAGGCGTATGTAGAGGCCTTAGCTGAGGCGTTACTGCTAGGAGAACTAGAGTTATATTAGCGGTTAGTATATTAGTAGTGGAGGGGCGGACTTATGAGGGCTATATTCTTAGGGTTAGTAGTAGAAGTACTACTAGTAGCCTTTTAGGCCTAGTAGTTACTATTCTCCCCCTTATCTAGCTATAATAAGTTAGTACTACCCCGCAGTTTATAGTTATTTATAGTAGTAAACTTATAGAGATATAGCTACTGTAGCTATAATTCTCTATATACTTAGTATAATAGGTAATATAGATATCTATAGAGAATCAGTAAGTAAGCCCCGGAAAAGATAGAGAGGTATATACTAAGGGAGTTATAGTATATAGCTATAGAGGATAATAGGTCTATATTAGTATAGTAGATACTATAGAGCTTCTTCGTGTGGGCGGCCTTAGCGGCGTGGGATTAGGCCTGCAAGTCTCTCTAGTAATAGTATATTAGGACCTCTATTATTATCTAGTCCTATTATCTATTTAGTATTTAATTCTAGATGAAGTAGCATAGCCTCGCTAGCCTAGTACTACAAGTAGATAACTATTAACTAGAACGTCTGGGGCCTGCGGGGTAGGTTAAGAGTATAGGTCTTGCTATTCATAGCGAGGAGCTTATATAGGCCATATTAGCCCTTCTCTTTATAATAGACCCAGATAAGTAGTAGTAGTAGTAGCTAAAGGAGCGGCGCTATATCCGGGCTATTATAGGCGGCGAGGGCGTCTATAACTTAGTGGGAGGCCTAATGCTTCTAGAGGTCCTCTATTGCCCTCTATATAGTAGCGGCCTATTGCTAGAGGGGTGGAGATAGGGGTGAATTATTGTTGATCTGGGGGTAGGCGCTAAAAATAAGTAGTATAGGCACTAGGCTATTAGGCCCTATAGTATTATTAATAGCTTTAATAGCTATTTAAAGAATGATCTTATAATCTATATTAGGTAGATCTTTATAGATAATTATATATAGTCTCTATAGTATTAAATAATATTACTTAATTCTACTAATAAAGTTATAGGCCTTAACTAGTACTTTAGTAGTAGTTATTAAAAGCGCCTAAAGGGTATTTTACTAGTCTAATAAAGTAAAGTTAGTATTAGTATTAGTAATAGCAATATCTAGTAGCCTGAGGTAGGTATAAATCTAGTATTATTTGAAGGCATTAAGTATTATAGTTATAAATAAATAAATCCTTTAGGAATTTAGCTATATTAAATGCAGTTGCGGCGTTAATAATAGAGTACTAGGCGCTCGTTAAGGTAGATAATATTAACAACTATAGTGTAGTTAAAGTTATAGTTATCTCTAATTATGAATCTAAATTGATTTAGCGCCCCTGCGTTAAGTTAGTAGCATTTATAAAACTTTATGAGATATCTAAGTAGGCGTAGTTTAACTTAGTAACTAGCTTATTAAAGAACTTTATAAAGTTAGTAAACTAATAGGTAGCTAAAATGTTAATAGAACCTTTATAATTTAGCCTCTATGAGGTTATTATAAGTTAATACCTTCTCTATCTCTAATAATAGCTATAGGTAACCCTATTTAGATATAATAGATATAATAAGGTCACTCTATTATAAGTAGTTTTAAAGAACATTAGAGCATATACCTAACTTATTTATATCTACTAGAAAGAGCAAGAAGGGGGTATTTATAGATACTATATAGAAGATTATATCCCTAAATAGCATAGGAATAGTTATTATCCCTATTAAGCTAATAGCTCCTTCTAGCTTAAACATATACTTGCCCCTTTTACTATTATAGGGTTCATTATGATATTAGATATAATCCTCTTGAGTGCCTCAAATTAGCCCTTACTAGCTATTAAAAATCCCGCAGCTCCTATATTGGGGATAATACTTTAGAAGGTCTCTAAGAGTATTTTCCTTTAAGCATAAATAATTTAATAGGTATAGGCTTAGCTAATTCTTCTAATAGATCTAAATACATAATAGCGTAGTATTCTACTTAATTAAGCAATAGCCTTAAGATAGTCTTCTTATCTATAATATGGACTAAATTAGTATTCTAGTTACTATTTAGGTCTGCGAATTAGGTGAAGAACGTGTCGTGCCACTCCTCTTTAGAGTTGCTATTATCGTGGTAGTCCCGGCCCTCACTAAGTAATTAGAAATATATCTTAATCTCTTTATTCTTATTATTATTTACTACTAAATTGTTATTTATCTCTTCTACAGGCCCCTTATAATAGGCTAGGAACTATTAGGAGACTGCTTTTAACTTATTAAGGGCTTGTAAGTTATATCGCTATTATGGGTAGGCCTCATCCTTCTCTTTTTGTATATAGTTGCTTAAATAGTATCTGGGCTCTTTATAAATATAGTATTTCATATCTTATTGCTATTGTTTTGGGCTGTTTTTATTATCTCTTTGTGGTTTTAGCCTTCTAAATTTATTATTTTAACCTTTCCTATTATATTTGCGGTTTATCTAGTATTACTTAGCGTAATATTAGCCCTATAATAGTTAACTATTTATAAATATAATTATCTTATTAATAGTAACCTTAAGTTACTTATAGAGGCCTTTAAAGGTCTTTAATAGGTTTATAGTAGCTTAGTTATACTCCTTAATCCCTCGGCAGCCTTGAAGGAGTTAATCATATAGTATATTGTTGTTTTAGTAGGCTTCACTAAGCGCTAGCTAAGTTGATATGAGGGTGTCGATTAGGGTATCTAAGGCCTCTAATTTAGACTTTGAGGGATAGTTCGTTATAATTGAGATGAGGGTTATATTATTCTTTATTATAAGATAGGCTTAGGTAGACTCTTTAGTCTCAAAGCGTTCCTTAAGCCTATTAATAATATGGGTGCTATTTAGATGAGGGCGTAGGTAGTAAAGGATTTTATAGTAGTATTTTAGTGCCCTTCCCTTAAGTATTGTTAGGAAGGCTGCTAGGGTTTGGTCCTTTGTGATACCTATTCTTTTGTAAGTATTTTGAAAAATCCGTAGTTTTAGCTTAAGGATATCCATACTTTCGCTACTATACTTTATCTCGTTGGTATATATCTTAGCTAGGTCTGCGATTTAGCGCGTTAATAGGTGGGGGTGGGTGCTATAGTCTTTGGGTTCCTGGCGATCCTCTTGCAGCCCTTCTGCAGTAGGTTGCCTCGTGGATAGGGAAGGGGCTGGGCGATCCTCTCGCAGTCCTTCTGCAACGGGCTGGCTTATTAATAGGGCTGGGCTAGTAGCTACAGCTGATGCTCTTATTAGCATTGTGATATCGTTATTCTAGAAGTTAGTAATATCCCTGCTAAACCCTTCCCTATCCTAGCTTTTCATAAACGTAATACTCCTTTTGATCTGCTTATTTACTTCCCTAGTGGTCCAGAAGTAGAAGTCGTCTATAGTTATAATATTATATATATAGCGTATAATGCTTGATCTATCTTAGTATAGATACTATTATCTATTAGATACTAATAAAGCTTTCTTATAGTTACTAGGCTTGCTTTTTAGAACAATTCAATAGGTAGGCCTGCGAAGTCCACTATAAACTCTATCCATAGGTCTTTACTAAAGAGTTTATTATATTTATAGGTTTCAATATAATATAGGATCTTAGTAGTTACTTGCTTTATTGTAGTGTTTTTGTTAAATCCGATATCTTGGGCCTAGTCCTCCTTATCTACTAGGGCCTTGCTTTTTGCTAGTATTAGTGGTTCTGTAATAAGCTTAAGTAGCTATTAGTTTAGCAGTATTAGTAATATTAATATTACTAAAGACCCCTTAGGAGTGCTTGTGCTTATTTATAGCTGTTTAAGTGGTAGTGGGGGTAGTACTAGTATTGAGGGTCCTAGAGTTGCTATTATATATAAATAAGGCGTAACTAATAATTTAGAGGATTAATTAGGTGATTGCGTGCTGTTTCTTCTAGTGATTTCGTCTCTAGCTCTCCTCGTCCTTAGCGATAGGTATTAATAGGAGGTAGTAATGATAATAGGTGGTCCTTATGTAAAGTAGAGGCTTATAATATATAAGTTGATATTATTTTATTATTATTTGATATTTCTACTAGCTAGGTATTACGCTATATAGTTAAATAATACGCTATTTGAGGCTTAAGTTATTATATTTTACTCTAACTTATATCTTAGGGTTAAATTAATATACTCTTCTTTTTATAATATAAGGGTCTCGGGAGAGTTAATTATTACGTGAAGGTTAACTATTAAGGTATTAGTAGACCTCTTTTATAGTTATCTTCCTACTCAAGGGTCTCATGGTAGTAATACTAATAACAACGAGAGTTATATAACGGACGCAAGGATCAAAAGTATCCTTTAAAGAGATTAGTATATATATCTATCCGCTTATAGTATATTAATTAATCTAGGTAGCACAAAAGGGCTACTAGTTATAATTATTAAATAGATTCAATATACAAATCGATTATAGACTAGTAGAGCTTTTATCTCTTTAAGTAGTAACCTCGCTAATCTGCGGTTGCGTAGCTATAAAGTAGAGCTTTTATCTCTTTAAGTAGTAACCTCGCTAATCTGCGGTTGCGTAGCTATAAGTAGTATAACAGTGAAGTTAACTACTGATTAGTTTTGGTTTACACACGGGGTGGGTAACAGTACGCGCGCGTAGCCCTAATACGTATTGTTCGTATTGAAGCTATTCTGAAGTGCGAGTGTGTGTATAAGAGTCTAAGATACAAATTAGCTACGTGGGCAGTGGTGTTATGCTATATTGGGCCTGTGAATACAATCACGTGACGTATGCACGTTTGTATGATATTGTATCTCGCAGATCGCCTATCCTGCTACTCTATGAGTTACGGGGTTATTGCGAGATTATTATTATTATTATTATTATTATTAGTACTGCTTATAGAGAAAGGCGTAGCGGAGCTATCCTTATTAGAGAATAGCTCCCCAGCTTTATTATAGTTAAGGAAGGCAGCGAGGTTATAGGCGCGAAGCGCCTTAGCAGCATTATCTTTAAGGGATAGCTCTAGAATAATTAGAAGGAGGAGCAAGTAGTAGGAGAGCATATAGGACTTATAGGTATTACATTATAAGTGCAAGCAATTAGTAATTAGATATCCTATTAAAAACTAATAATTAGGGGTAATAGGCGCGCTATGTAGTAAGGTTAATACTTATAATAGTTATTATTTTAATAAAGGAGAGAAGGAGGGATTTTATAAGGCGAAGGAGGCGGGCGTAATAACTATTGCAGCATATAGGCTACCTGCAGCTAGCTAATTAGATATAATATCGCAGTTACTGCGTATATACCTTCAGAGGGGGTATTATTATAGGCTGGGCTGCGCCTAGCTCCTAGCTACTAGGGCTGCGCCACTGCAGGCACTAAGGCACACCTAGCGAAGCGAGAGTAGCAGCCCCGCCGCTGCACAACCGCACTAAAACTGCCCAAAGTGCGCGCACACCGCGCACTTAGACTCTTTCCTTCCTTAGTGTAGATTCCTTTTAATATATGGCACCCCTTCGTTAAATAAACCTGGCTCCGCCCTTCACACTAGTTAATCTAGCTTATACCCTTTATAAATATCTACTACTTGATTTATTCTGCTATATTGATAGGGGCGTTATCTTAAATAAAATAGTATATATTATAATAATTAGGAAGCAATTCTTTCTCAAAGTAGTTAATATAACTATTGGCTATATAGCTATTGTATAATAACTCTAAATTATAGTTTAGAGAAACTAATTTACTATAGCTATCTCTCTATATTATAGCCTATATTATAATAGATATATTCACCTTTATATAACTCTTGAGGTTAATAAAATAAAGCTACTAGTACTTATAAGATAGCTTAAATACCTTTCTAGTAGATATAGATATATTATTTTAGCAGGAGGACTTATTAGAGAACTAACTCTAGATCGCCTTATATTAGCCTATATAGCAATATAGAGAGTATAAATAAGCAAGGATATATAAGTATTAATTCTTTGACTTTAGATAGCTACTCTAGTATAAATTTAAGCTGCTTAGCTACTACTTCTTTTATAATAAAGGACTGCTTTATAGCCCTCTATTTCTAGCATTCTAATTTATAGAGAGTACTCTTAATAGTACTAAGAGAGACTAGAGTAGATACGACTATAAGAAGGCTCTAGTAGGTATAATAATAATTCTTTTTAGTAGCGCGCACTAGAGTATACTTCTCTCAACGCGTTAGTATAGAGGGATAGCCTTCGCGACTTCCTGAATTAAAATTGTGGTGTTTTTTATAATATTTGAGGGTATAGGTAATAGTACTGCGGGAGCAGTTAAATGCGTTAGTAATAGAGGCCTTACTTTAGCTATAGTGAATATAAGGATATTCGGATATCGTCAGGATCATGCGCCGAGCGGGCGCCGAGCGGAGATAGAGCGCACGAGTCATGTATACGCGCATCTTAAAAGGGCCTTCCGCACGCATCTAGCGGAAAAGGCCAAGTTGTACTCTTGATACCTTAATACACCTACCTTTGCATGCGCTGTTTATCCTTCCCTGATCTAGGCCTTTAGCTACTATACTCTTATAATTATCTAACTTCTACCTCGTTTCGAGAGATTAGCCCGGGATTATAGCTGCGCGTAATACTTGCCGAACTGCTGCTGAAAGCGCGCTGAAGACTACTCCTAAATCTTTTTACTAAGCCTTCAGCAATACCCTTATTAACTATACCCTTAGCAATACCTATAACTTCACTAAATAACTCTATTATAGCGACCTTTCTTTTAGCTCTTACTAACTATATAGCATCGCTATTGCCTACGCCTATACTACGCTACTATAAGCACTCTCCCCTATATGCTTATGGCATCCTTGAGGAGGATAGTACCCCTGCTAAAGTAGCTAATTAGCTTACTGCAATATAGGATTTGCACTCCTCCCTTCGATCTGAGGCTTCTGACGCTCAGTATATCTATTAGGCGCTTACAAAGATATTGCCTACCCTCTAGATGCGCTAGCGTAGCTATGCGGCTAGCCTCCCTAATAAGACCGCTATGTGGGCTAACCTCACGGCGTTTGCCTGCTAAACGCATATCGACCTAGAGCTATAGGAGTACTGCTTATATAAGTTGCTGTTTGGGATGAGATAAAAGGTCTCTGAAGGTTAGAGCCCTCTCCGTTTCTTTGCTGAATAGTTGGCGATATACTAAGTCCTTGGGACACCCTATGAGAGTACTAGGCCCCACGCGTTTTCGTTCTTTTTCGGGTTAAGTCTGCGGATCCAGAGGGATCTTGAGCAGTAGAAGTTTGACGCCTGGACGCCGCTCGAGGTAGCTATAGCTGCTAAGCGGGCCTGGGAATTGCGCTGCGACCGTGATCGTGAGTGTGACTGCAGCTGCGATCGGCGGCTTGTTGCAGAGACCTCGGCGATAGAGGAGACTGCGGAGCGGCCCGCGAAGGTTCCGCGGGTTAGCCGCAAGCACTGCGGTACGTGTGGCCGCGATGGCCATGAGTCAGCCGAGTGCTGGAACAACCAGTTTTGCACGAAGTGCGATAAGTATGGTCACCTAGTGACTAGATGCTAGGCCTAGCAGCGCTGGGCTAGTAGAGAGCCCGCGCCGAAGGGACGCCGAGAGAGCCTAGCGCGTATTTCCGCTGTGAAGGCTATTTTCGACTCCTCAGAGTAGAACTAAAGACCGTTGTTGAGCGGCAGAGCTGTTGAAAGATGATGTATCTAGCTGCCTATAGGGCGAAGTATCTAAGCTGTCGCTTTGCTGATGATGTATCTAGCTGTTAGTAACCCTAGCGAAGTTAGCTGTTAAAAGATAAAGTATCTAGCTATTAAAAAGATAAAGACTAAGCTGCGAATATCTAGCAAATAAGCGGCAAAGCACTGCGAATGGGATATTATTTAAATAAGCCCGCAAAGATGAAATTTGGACTAAATGGGATATCATTTAAATATGCCTATAGCTACCTCTAAAGACTAAGCTATAGGGCTAAGAGCCTTGGGGACTAAGGCTTTAGAGAGGGGGGTAATTATAAGGATATTTGGATATCGTTAGGATTATGCGCTAAGCGGGCGCCAAGTGGAGATAGAGCGCATGAGTTATATATACGCGCATATTAAAAGGGCCTTCCGCACGCATCTAGCGGAAAAGGCTAAGTTATACTCTAATACCTCAATATACCTACCTTTGCACGCGCTATTTATCCTTCCCTAATCTAGGCCTCTAGCTACTATACTCTTATAGTGGAAGGCTATAGTAATTATAATACGCTTAAATGAAGTAAGTTTATTATAAGTATTTTAACTTACTAATAATTTAGTACTATATATATATAAATTAGTATCTATATATAAAGGTTATATTAGTTAGTAGGTTAAGGAATAATTGTAAGAGAACGCGTTAAGGCGTAAAGTAATAGTGGGGTAGCTAATACTTTTAATACCCCACTATATTTCTCTTTATACTTACCTACTGCTTTAGTCTCTATAGTAGCTTCCGCTAGCTCCTAAGTAAGCTCTATATACTCTTCCTACTTAATTAATACCTCACGCTACTACTTCCTTCCTATAAATCTCTATTATACTATATAAACCTTCTCTACGCGCTATTTAAATTTATTATTATTAGTAATAATGTTACAAGCCTGCAGGTAGGGGTAAGAGCGAGTTATAGAAGGCAACTGTCTTATTCAAAGATAGTTGCGCGCGAAGCGCAGTGAAATAGGTAGCAGAGTGGCTTACATAAGTATGTAGCCATACTGTAAGCCACCACAGCCACGCAGGGCTGCTAGTACTATAGTGCCGCATCGCAACACACTCCCCAGCCGCAACTATAGATACTATCATATTCTCACAACGCACCGCGCGCAGCTACAGCTTTAAATACATATAAAAACAAAATAACTATATTCAAAACGGCCCCAAAGGCCTAAAACAAACAAATAATAACCCCTTAATATTCCTTATAACATTCGCAGCATTTATAACTGCTATTATATAACTTAGCTAATAATAGTATAAGCATAAAAGAGTAGTAGAATAGCAGCTAACTATTATAAACAGCAGTTAACTACTATAGAGAGCAGCTAACTGCCTAAAAAAGGCAGCCTCAGAGCGTAAGTATAAATATCCCTTTGTTGCGCGCAGCCTTTAGACTTTCCCTCTTTTTCTGCTTGGAACACTATATATAAATAACTATAAGTTAATTTTTCACGCGCGCAAAAATCCATCGCGCGCCTTTATCAGCCGTTATATATACTTATCTGTTATTATAGTACTATCTATATTATTATAATATTATTAAAAATAGCCCTCAAGCGCAATAAGATAGAGGAGGAGCTATGCGCTTGTATCGCTAAGGCGTAGGCGACTAAAGCTACTAATAAGGCGGAGAGAGAGCAGCTAGCTACTCTTGCTAAGTAGTAAGCTGCGCTTAACGTATAGCTTACTACTAATATAGAGTAGTAGTAATAAACTGAGGAGAAAGAGGAGAGTAAGTTATTATTACTCTATTATCTTAAATATTATTAATAATATTATTACTAATTAAGGAGCTTATTAGCCTATAGAAAAAGAGGTAGTATATTAAGACCCTTCTAATACCTTAGCAGAAGATCCCTACTAGTGGGGCTATAAAAACGCCTAAGTTAGCTAAGAGGCCCCACGCTGCCTCCCCTATTCTAGAGGAAGCTGGGGACCTTATAGACTCTTCCTACTATAGCTATAGTTACTTACTACTTATAATAAGAGCTCTAGTTGCTACTTCTATAATACTTATAAGCGCTACTACTATTACTTATATAGCTAAAGCTATAAGCCCCTAATTACTACTACTATTAAGCTTTACTAGTTATACTATAAGGCGTTTAATAAGAACAACTAAATTATAAGTATACTAGCGGAGTAAGAGTATATCTAAATATTCAAAATAAAGCTCATAATACTATTTAAGGACTTACTTCTTATTACTGTACTCTCTATATTATCTTAGAGAAGAAGAAGGAAGAAGTAGAGAAATAGGAGAATAAGTAAGAGGGAGTAGAGAAGGTAGAATAAAAAGAGACGGGGAAGAGTAAGGAGGTTATTATATACCTAGAGGGCGCTATTAGAGAGTTAGCTTTAGCTAGCCCTTTATAGTACTCTAAGGCTCCCGCAATACCTACTAGTAGCATTATATAACCTAAGCCTATTACTAGAGAGTTGCCTTTTAGTAGCTCTTCTTAGTAAATTTCTATTATTCTGCCTAGTAGTACTATTGCTAGTATATATACTTATTTAGTAAGCTTTTGAGCTCTCTTTAATATACCTACTAGCGCTACTAACCCCCTAATTAACCGCCTTATTGCAGCTATTATATAGAAAAGAGCTCCTATTATTAATATGCGCCTATAGGTATAAATACTCTTTACTTTTAGTATTTAGAAGGAATAGCAGGCCGGCATGTCTATAAGAATCACTTTATATAGCCCCACAAATAATATCTACTAGCCTTTAGACTAAGTAGAGCTTATTTTTTCCCTTTAAACCTTCTTTTCTATCTAAGTAGTACTATACTAAGTATCTCTAAGGTTTAGTAGCGCTCAAAAGCATTTAGATTTTGCCTGGGAGAGGTTCTTCATCAGTCTATCTACTACCATCTAGTCTACAAATATATACAACACCTTAAAGATGCCCTTCGCATACTCTTAGCAAAGCTATATATTTTAAATATTAATATACTATAGATAAATTAGTATTCTCTCTCTCTCTTTAACTACTTATGAAATAGTTTACTAATTATTATAATAAACCTTCTAAACATTCCTAAGTTCTAAAACAATATTATAGCATAGCCTCTAAAGTACTATAGTCTCTTTATCTATTTATTTAAGGCTTAGGAGCTTTACCTCTATTATAGATATTATTGTAGTTACTTAGCGGGCTGCTTTCTATTAAATTACGCTTCTAAAGAGTATTATTATAAAGCCCTAGGAGAACCTATAAGTCTCATTATTATTAACAAAAGAGGTAAGCTTATATATTTCTAGTATTACTAGCGGGAGCTTATTATATATTATTATTAGGAGTTAATATAATTCCTATTTATATTATTTAGTAGTATTACAGGTTAACTTATTAAATAGAAGTAATTAAAGTATTATAGTTAGCTATTTAACAGTAGGATTCTACTAATAGAAGCTAAGAGATAATACTAGATTTATTATATAGTCTTATTAAGCTATATTACTAAATAAATCTCAGGGTTTAAGAAGTATAATAATTAGTTATAATCCTTATAAGGGGGTTATAGTATAAGATAAAGCTAAGAGTACCTATTAGAGTAATTATAAAGTTAATTCCTAAAGAGCTATAGAAGTCTGTCTTTAAGAGGCTTAAGTCTATACTATATATAAGTTCTAAATAGTTCTCTCCTATCCTACTATTAGGCAATTACCTATATATATTAGTAATTACAATTAGTTAGTAAGACTAAGTAATTACTAAGCGCTTCCTACTATGCTCCACTAATCGCTCCTTATTTTATTATTATATAACTTATACTATAGTTCTTCCATTCCGTGGGAGTCCCCAGTATTCCCATAATCCTGCAATACAAATGTCCTGTCCCAGCTATCTGACGCCTGGGCTGGTCGGTCGACTGTTATTCTTATATAACGGGTCGTAACACCTAGCTCGTAGAATTATTAGTTTATTATCTTAAGTATATTGTTATAACTTAAATATATAGTTAAATCTAAGTTATAGCTCTACTAGATAATCTTAATATAGCGCGCTCCTAGGAAGTTATTATTATTCTCCCACTAGGCACCTATAGTCTCCCCTAGAAAGTTAGCCTCCCTAAGTTATTAATACTATATTTAATAAGCTAGACCTCTATTCTAATATCTAGTAAGAAGCTATATAGCTATTAGGTAACTATATTATAGGCTGCTCTATAGGTAGTATTATCCCTTACTTTCTCTTACTATAGTACTTATAGCTCTAGGTCTCTAGAGAAGACTATAGTATCTAGGATATCTAGGTAGCCCGCCTAGTTCCTCCTCACTAGGGAGCTAATAATAAGGTCCCTATAGGGTTAAGTATAATTAGATATTAGCTATAGAACCCTCCCCTATTTCTACTTATTATTCTACCCTTAGAGTATATTTTACTCCCCTTAAGAGAGAGCATTAGGGGCTACTATTTCCCTACTAGGGTAATACTTAATATAGAAGTTATATTAAAATAACTCCTCTATTTACTTACTTTAATACTCTATAAGGTATTACTTTTTATAGAGTATTTAAGCTTCTAGTAGTCTATTAGTACCTTAAAGATTAGAATATTATACAGCTCTATACTCTACGCCTTAAGATAATACTACTAGAAGCTCCTTGTTATAAATGAGTAGTTATACTCTATCAGTAATAGCTTCCCTAAATAAAATGTAACTAGGCGCTAGGTATCCTCTAGATTAGCTTAAGAGAGTACTCCTCTACTATTATAGTAAGGAGACTGAATTACCTTGCTGAAATACACGGATTGCTGCTAGATAGCTATATAGGCGGGAGAAAATGTTAGTTAATAGAGCATACACTACATCAAATTATAAATAGGATATATAAAGCCTGGGGTTTAGGAAAGGGAATAGTAGTAAGCCTACTTCTCCTAGATGTATCAGGCGCCTTTGATAACGTTTCGCACCGCCAGCTCCTGCATGACCTAAGGAAGAGGCGGATCAACGAAGCGATAGTGCCCTAGATTGCTAGTTTCCTGGGATGCTGAGAGATAGAGATCCACGTGGACGGGTTCTAATCTAAAACCTATAGAATCGATACTAGTATCCCCTAAGGGTCGCCTCTTTCGCTAATACTCTACCTCTTCTATAATATAGATCTCTTAGATAGCTATAGTAAGACTAGAGATATAATAGCTACTAGCTTTATTAATAATATAGCAATTCTAGCTGTGGGACATAGCACTGAGGAAACCTGCTAGAAGCTCCAAGAAGCGCTTCAGAAAGCTGAGATATAGGCCTCCACTCACGCCTTCATCTTCGCGCCTGAAAAGTTCCAGCTTACCTACTTCACCCAAGCAAAAACCAGAATCAACACAGACAAAACACTCCACAGCTAGTGGGGAGAAATCAAGCCCAAGACAACCTATAAATACCTCGGTCTCGCCATGGACTCAGCCCTCAAGTGGAAACAACACATCAACAACACAGAACGCAAGGTCACAAACACCATCACAGCACTCAGCAGTCTAGGCAGTTCCACATGGGGCGTGAAACGATTTACAAGGGAGTCGCAATACCGCAGATGGTGTACGCATGCTCGCTGTAGTCCAACAGCGGTTGGGGAGAGATAGGCTACACGAAGCGGATATTGAACAGACTGCAGAGGCTCCAAGCCAGAGCAGCCAGGGCAATATGCGGAGCATACAGAGCAACCTCATTCCCAGCACTAGATGTGGAAATGCATCTCCTGCCAGTCGAACAACAGATTTAGAAACATAGTATCGACACCATCAACAGAGTAGGCATAGCCGAAGCCCTCCCACGGGGAGGGAAGAGAATAAGTCCGAGACAGAAAGTAGCGAAACAACTAAACAATAGACAAGGGGCAATCAGCGAACAACACGAGCACATACCACCCTTCATCACTCCCCCGTAGTAGCAGCAACCACGTATCCACATCGCCGGAGGCATGAAGCAGGCCGAAAAAAAATATGAATATTGTCTAGAAAAAGAACACCGACGCAGCCCATATCTATACCGACGGCAGCAGCATTGGTTAGATCGGAGCGGCAGCAGTCTATATAATCACGCAGTAAACTAGGAAATCTCATATAGGAGATAAAATAACATCCACAGTCTACGCGGGAGAGCTACAGGGCATCATTCTGGCCCTCGAAATAGCGCAGGCAGATAAGGGAAATAGAAACCACCAAAGCAAAGTCTTCATACACACTAACAACCAGGCCGCTATCAGATTATCTACTAAACCAAAGGGAAATTCGGCGCATACCTTCTTAAGATTATCGCAAAAAAGACATAAGCCCTCTGAGAATAGGGACTTAAAGTTAAGCTCCAATAGGTACCTATCTATATTAGTATCTAGGGTAATAAAGCAGTAGATATCGCCACCAAAGAGGCTACGGAATAGAGGCAGAACGGATAGATAAGCGCTAGAGCTAGCAAACCGAGAGACTTATTTGAGCTTAAGTTGACAGTTAAGACATAGTTACATAAATAGTCCTACTACACATAGCAAACTAATTAGGAAACTAAGACGTAAGGGAGAACATTATTCTATCTCACGCTAAAGCTAATAAAGAAGGTCCTCAAACTTCACAAAGGCCTCAATAAACGCTAAAGTGTACTCTTAGTCTAGATGCGTATAGAAAAGATCAGGCTCTTGGACTTCCTCTTTAGCTAAAGAGTACTAGGCATAACTAGCGCTAATTGCTCATACCGGGAAGGACAACAAACAGTATCGCACATCCTGCTGCAATACCGCAGGTTTCAATAACTCTAGCGCCAGGAATTTAGAACCCTCCCAGGACGACACAATTTCCAGATCATACTAAACAAGCGCAAAGCAGCCGCCAAAGCAATCCAATAAAACAGACCGAGATCCTTAGGCAACACGGGATCAAGTCGCAAACCTAACTAAGCTGAATATTAGGGGGAGACTATAGGTACGCTAAACCGTTATACGAGGAGAAAAACCTCAATAGAGCCTAAACATATATATATATTAGTAGGGAACCGCAAACTACATGAGGTAGTAGCTAAGAGTAGTTGAGGTTAGAGAGCAAAGTGGGAGATTTGGAGACAGCTGGTCAGTGTTTTGCATAGCGAAGTGGGGCGTTGCGGATTAACACCCAGAGCGCGTCGGCTGTTAGCCAAACCCCGCTATCCGGGCATAGCTGCTGACTATACGTGTAAAGCGGCCAAAACCAAGTAGGAATCAATCAATCAATCAATCAACTATATGGTGTGCCGTAACTGCCGTGATTCTGCGGGGCAGGCCCTGAACTTAGTTATGCATGTTAGGTCGTAACAATTAAGGATATCTAGAAGGCTTAGATTAAAGCTAGCGAAAAAGAGGATATCAAAGGTGAATCTACTAAGGCTAATTTACCTAGTAAAGCTAAAAGCTATATTATAGTAGCATCTAGGTAACGTTAATAGTTAATTAAATTTGATAGTTATGATGGGGATAGCTTCATGTTACGGTCAGCTATCTGACGGTAGGGTTCTGCTAACAGAAGCTGAGGGATGACGCTAGGTTGATAGTATGGTCTTGCTATGCTGTGTTGCTGAATGAATCTTGGGGTTTCTAGGAGTATGGTGATTAGTTATAGTCCTCACAAGGGGGTTATAGTATAAGATGAAGCTGAGAGTACCTATTGGGGTAATCATGAAGTTGATTGCTGAAGAGCTATGGAAGTCTGTTCCTAGGAGTCCCAAGTCCATACTATATATAAGTCCCGAATAGTCCCTAGTCCTGCTATTAGGTAATTACCTCTGTGTATTAGTGATTGCGATTAGTTGGTAAGACTAACTGATCACTGAGCGCTTCCTTCTGCGCTTTATTGATTATTCTTTATCTTATTATCACGTGACTTATACTATAGTTCTTCTATACTGTGGGCATCCCTAGTATTCCCGTGATCCTATAGTATAAATGTCCTGTTCTAGTTGTCTGACGCCTAGGTGGGTTAGTTAGTTATTATCCTTATATAACGGGTTGTAATATCAGGTCTCCCTCTTAAAGGTCTTGTCCTCAAGGCTTAATATAAGTAGGTTGTTGGTCCTAGGTTGGGGATCTGTTAATTGTACTCCCTGGTTTTTCTATAGTGCTGACACTATATTAAGTTGCGTTCAAAAATTGAATTTATATTCCGCCTCTACTCTTTATTGTTGTAATTATGCGCTTTATATTGCTGAGTTTAGTATTATTATTAATATGCCTTATTTATATTATTATTTATTGGGGAAGCGTTATAAGCTTCTCCCTGGAGGTGAAGTTTGTGGCGAGTATACTTGCTTGGGGCGTTTATGTAATGTAGCGGCTAATGCAGTTTGCGCTTATATGTGTTATTATTATATTAGTATTTGTTATTTTACTGATTTATTCTCTAGTTGATTGATTGCTAGATGAGGCGGCTTGTTTAGAGGATGCTGAAGTAGTGGAGGAGGAGGTGTTACATAAAAAGGCTGCTGCCTTATATGCTGCATAGGCTAAGTTAGATGAGTCTATGGCGCGGCTGGATCATTTGAGAAAGCAAAAAAGGATAGTATTTTATAAAGGTTGTGAAGTTACTGAGGAGGAACTGGTGGTTTCTCCCGTGCTGGAGGCTCAGTCTATAGGTAGTTTTAGTGTAGTTAATTTAGATGTGGTTTTAGGGGATTGGAATCCTGGTACTCCGAACTTTCTATTAGGTAAGGCGTCCTAGTTTGCTGGTGTCCCTAATCGTATAAATGGGTTAGCGTCTCGTGGTTAGTCTTGTTGTGTTGGTCTAATTATAGGATAGGGTTGAATGAACTAGGTCTGGTCTTTGCGCGTCCTCTTGGGTGCAGGTGCTATTTGTGGTTTGTTTGTTGTTTGCTGTTCCTAGTATGTGTGGAGTTGGTCTTATGTGTATTTGAGATTTATAGCTGGTTCCTATGTGTTGTCCTTATGCCCATACCCCTTCTACTTGATGAGGTATTGGGTTTTATTCTTATTTTTGATGTAGTTAATGATTTATTTAATCTCATATTCTAGTTTATTTAATTCCATAATAATGAGGTTATTTATTTGTGATCCTTATGGTGCTAGTTTGAGAAGTGAAATGTGAAAGATTAGATAGCACTTTATAGTATCTGGTAGTGAGAGTTTATAGCTAACGTCTAATAGTTTTTTATTAATTTAAAATAGTCTAAGTTTTTTATAGTTTAATTTATTGCTTAGTTGTTTGGTTTTAATGTTTTATTAGGTGAGATAGATACTATCTCCCTCCTTTAGAGTTAGTCCCTCAACTCTTTTCTTGTTAGCGTATTTATATATTCGTTTGCGCATGAATTTGAGATCTTTGGGGAGTTCTTATTGAATTTCTCGAATTTTCTCAATATCTGCCATAGCTTTGAGTGCTGCTGGGCCCTGTTGCGGTTCTCTATATGCAGTGGGGTTAAATCCATAGTTAAGATAGAATAGTAATTCTTTTATACTTTCTCCTACTGCACTATTATAGGCG